>JABSTQ010005111.1:0-50500 GCA_013358835.2 Ixodes persulcatus
TCTATACAAACTTGTTCTTAAGGAGACGAAGAGAAAGACGTGTTCCGCATAAGTCCCTGGAGGCAGCTGGCCTCACGACCTGTAGGTCCAATTACTCTAAAAACTTATCCAACTCAACCCCCGAGCAAAGAGGACAACACGGTGAGGAGGACGTGCCTCTCAGAAGGAATTAAAGCACTGTAGGAGCGGTAGGGTTACAGCGACCCCTTCAAGCTGCCGCCGCAGGGAGCAACTACTCCCGGTGCAATGGCCGTAAGAGATCATGCCTTTTCACTCTAGCCTAGGTTGCCTACATGTCTGTCTGTCTCAGGGTGAAGACATCCATTGTTGCTCTGAATGTGCCAGCGCGTGACGCTCTCGCGCACTCGGTGCGTGATTTGGGCTGTAAAATGGCGTCTATGCACTAGCCAAAGCTACGGGCTCGAGCTGAGTGACACCGGATTGCGCGCACTTGAAAATGCATAAAAAAACGATTGGGCGGAAAAATGGCTAAGTTGTCACCACTGCATGTGGTCTTCGGTTCAGGCACGTAGCCAGGATTTTGTTTCGGGGGGGGGGGGGGGGGGCCGGGGGGGGGGGGGGGGGGGGTGCCGCCCATGACAAAATGCTGTATGAGGTGGAGGGGGAGAGGAGGTCTCAGCAAAATGGAAGATTTCGGGGGAAGGCCGGGCCCCATGCACCCCCCCCCCCCCCCCCCCCCCTGTGGCTACGTGCCTGCTTCGGTTCGTTGTGATTTGAAAAGAGAAGACGGTCTACGGTGTTTTTTCCATTTGAACGTGAACGTGCAGACGGCTATAGGAACGTGAAGACACACTGAACTTTAGATGGTCCAGACCGCTTGGCGGTTCTCCCGTGAACATGTTGTAAAAATAAAAATAAATATTGTGTGCGTGAGTTAATAATAATAATAATAATCCTTATTTCCAGACATACCTGTGTCTGAGGGGCTGCGGCAAAAGAATACAAAAGAAAATTCCGCACAGACACTTTTGATTGCTTACGTGTGGGAATATGAAAGCATTGCAGTCCTTTTGGTGAAAAGTTTTCGATTTATTTTTTCGACATGCGTTATTTTTGCTGATTCGGTGTGTGACGCGCGGGAAACAGCGCGCCCATGTTATACACTCATGACGTGGCGCCACCTTCTCCCCATTGGCTGCACCGTCACGTGCCCAATGACGCACGCACTTGGACACACCTTTAGTCAGCCAGATGGTTGCGACGGGACTTGTGCAATGACGCACGCACTAGGCACACCTTAGTCAGCCAGGACCTTGGAGCCGCCGTGGAGTCGGGGAAGCGTGCCCGTCTCGCACCCCGGAGGCCCGGATTCGATTCCCATCCAGACCGAAATGTACTAAAGTTTGTTTCGAAAGTCGTTCATTTACTTTATTTATAGGAACCTTCGTGAAAATTTTGTCGTCAATCCGAGCATTTCTGACGTGTTTTTACTCTTTGCGCCGTCGGCCATTTTTGGTACCATCGCATGCCGCCGCCGCCGCCGCCGCCGGATTTTTGCGTGGTGGGGCAAATACTTTTCTCGCATTAAAAGTCTTCTGACCAGGCCATCAGCCCCTTTTTACAGCATTCAACGGTGTACAGGACCAGTGTCAGTATAAAAATCAATTATGCATAAAATAATAAAATTGACATAAGCTAAACATCGTAGTTATCATATTTAATATCAACGTCATCAAACGTTTCAAATGGAAATCATTCCCATCGACATCATTGAGATCAGATTAATTAACATACAATGTCAGCGTTACTGTAAAATTCTTCATATCTGTTGCAATCAAACAGAAAATATATATAGATAAAGATACATGTAAGAGGTTGGTATATTTTTTTTTCCACATCAAATTATAAATAGACCTAAATAATAATGCAAAAAATATCATAAGCACCATAAAATGCACTTTGAAATCTGCTACCCACTCGCCTAACACAATTTAAGCCACTTGGGCTACAAAATACACTTTTACTCTTTTCTTGAACATGCAGAGTCTTCGACCTCGGCGTACTATTTCAACAATATTAGGGTGGTTATTTATAAGGTCAGATAATGGACCGATCACACCAGCCAGTTTGACTACGCCACCGCTGCCGCAATGCATCGAGGGAGCTTGACCGCCGAATTCAGAAACCTCACTCAAACTACACTCACACTTAAGGGCCGCTCCACTTCCTCGAGGAAGGCGCGAGGGCCGGCGCTGGCCAATCGCGAGGACGGACCCGCCGTCGCGATTGGCCAGCGCCGGCCCTCGCGCCTTCCTCGAGGAACTGGAGGGGCCCTTAAGTGTGAGTGTAGTTTGAGTGAGGTTTCTGAATTCGGCGGTTAGTGTTTCTTCACGTGCGACATCCTCGCTGGAGCTCTGCGCGTGTGGAGCATGAGGCGGCACGAGCCGTCTTGTGCACTGCTGCCTGCCTTCTGCGAACTAAAGTTATGGCGGCGTCACGCATGCGCCGAACGCTTGGTGAGATCGGTCTATTGGTATTCAAGTTTAATCAAACTACCATCAAAATGATAAGTTATATAAAGCGCCCTTCTGAACACCCGCCTTGAAAAAAAAGTCTGCTATTGCTTGTTTTATTATAGATCAAAATGCAGTCAAAGACTATAAGATACACAAGCACAAACACGCATACTAAAAGCGCAAGGCCATAGTGCATGGTTTGCGCTTGATTGCTTTGACCGGTGACAACAAACGCACTATAGGTTGTTGAGCTCCGTGACATAGTGTCACGGAGCTCAACAACCGAAGTCAACCAAACCTGCCCCGCCTCCGCTTCTACACTCGCCATCAGACCCGTGGCGAACCGTCTTTTGTGTCGATCGCTCGCTCGCCGCGACCTTCGACAATGCTAATCCTTTAAAAGTCGAAAACCGCGAAGGAAGCGGCTGGGGTCTCTAAAGATAGAACCCAAGGGGATACCACGTGATCCCCCAGGGTACGTCATTCGAAAGGCGACGTGGAGAGTTGAGAGGAACTTTGACCTTCGATTTGTTTCATTTTTTAAAATAAAAACTAGCCCTCGCAGGAAAATACAGTTTTCTGTTCTTCGTTCCATAGGTGACACCGATTAATTTCTACAGTTAATTGGCCAAAGTCCGAAACTCGTTGCATCGCCCCTTTCAGGCTTTCCCAAGTCCCTTATACACGTGCCTTTCGTGGATAAAAACCCCGGAAAAGATTTGCAGAACATCTTTCAGATAATTTTGGGGGGAATTTACTAACGACGTATATATTTACGGTGATCGACCTTTTATTCATGTTGTCAAATCTTCAGTCAACAATTAAATACATTTTTATTATCATCAATAAATTCGACTGTATGAAGCTCACATAACCGCTTGAGACCAACACGAAAGGGCGATATTCGAAAAGGTGTTCACACCTGCGGAAACTTGCTTTTTTGTTCGTTGTTTGGCAGTGTGAAACACTGGGTCGCGGTTTATGCCAAAAAGGACTTTGCGCTCGGACGATAGATGTGAAGACAAATAACGAAATGTGCAGAAAGAGGAAGACAATAAATTATATTCCTAAAAAAAAACAAAAAAAAAAAACCCCGATGCACGGTGCCGCAAAAAGAAATAAGAGAGATGTAACTATCTTCCATATGCGAAACTGCTTGGTGGTCTGGCAACACCGTGCACGCGGCCATCTTGGTAGCGTCAAGTATCTTGTGTTTCGGTTTCTCAGCATTTCCAGAACATGGAGGCTCTGCCACTAAGTGCGATACGGAAACCTTATTGTTTTCTTACTTCCGATCATCCAACGTGAACAAAGGACTAGGCCATCATGCCTCTCATCTCTGAGGACCCTTTTAATTCTTTCCTGCTGTTTAGCGGTAGACTGCTCCACGCCAATACATGCGACTCAAAGTTAGTTTTTTTTTTTTTACTTTCTTTTAATTGTTATTGGCGATATATATATATATATATATATATATATATATATATATATATATATATTTTTTTTTTTTTTTTTTTTGAAAGCGTTTTGTTTTTTTAAAGGAAACAGTGCCCTGGGCAATATTTTTCAGTCGTTGCAAAGAGCTCACATTGGTTTCAGGTAGCATTGACCTCAAGCACAGTTGATTGATGTTACGCTAGTAATGAAGATTTGCTCCACCCTGGCAGAATAACTGCATTGACTTTCTCAAGAAATACCCCCCCCCCCCCCCCCCCGAGCTTCTTTGGACTAAACAAAATTTGTACCTCGGCTGCGACAAAAAAAAAAAAAGGAGATTGTGAAATGAAGTTGGCACCGCTCCTGTTGCTCCACTCGACGTCCGCAAAGTAAGTTTTCGCCGCCGCCGACATCGGAGTTTTGTTGAAGTGGCGGTCGATAAAAAAAAGGCAGGAAAATCCCGTCTCCGTGTGTGTTGAGCATTTTAGAAATAAATAGCGCGAAGGTCAAGTACTCACTGACGGAACAAGCGCTAAGAATCTTGCTCGGCAGGTTCAAATGGCGATTAAATCAATATAATAAGAAACTGGGTCTGGATAGGATACACACGGAAAGGGGCCCATCGTAGAAGAAAGAAATTGTACTAAAATATTAAGGTGGGCTAGTTGGATATGCATTTTAGAAAATTGTCTGTTGAGCAAACAGACACGTCGTCCGTGTCTGTTGTGTTTTTTATTCTACATGACCGCGCTTTAAATATTGAAGTATATTATATCAACAAACTCTCCTATTTAGTTTTAGAGATGCTTTACAAACCTCGTTTACCGACGCCAGATCAAGTATATAGAAATCGCCGCAAAGCAATGAGATTGTTTTCTGGCTTTCCAAAGTTCCTTTTTTTTTTTAATATGAGGGGTTTATGGTGCTTTCAGCTTTTGTTGTTTACTGTGAACCATATGCATCTTCGATTCTTGTTGGTGGCGTAGGTTAATAAAACTGTAATATTTTTGCCTCGCTTAACAGCCTTGGTCTCGTCCACATACATTGAACTGCTTGCGCATCAAGAAATACGCAAACCGAAACTACAACGCGCATAAAAAAACAAAAAAAAAATTTTTTTCAGGGACAAATTTGGTCGAATTTTGTGAAAAGATTAGGACCCAGTTCAATAGTTGTAAATGGCTTCACGCAGCGCGATAATGTCCACATGTTTCTCTCCGTTGTCACCGATTGTTTTTGTCGAAAGTCTCAAGTAACAAATAAAAATAAGAAAAAAATGTGAACCCTGTTCAGGTTTGCGTTCACGCCATGCACGATTCGAAGGTTTATCGCTGTATCCGCAGCGGAACGCGGTAACGCGTCGGCATCGCATCTCTCGCACGAACCGAAGTCGCTTCTTTACATCGTTTGTTTGACGGTCGGGTCGGGTCACCGGTTTCGTTTTCTCGCCGCTACCAAGATGGCGGTCGTAGTTCTCGGCGCGCTACTAGATGGCGCTCTACATTTCGCTTATGGTCTATTGCACAAAAATAGCGCAAAGGACAGACAAACGTTTTTACATAAATCACAATCGTGCATCGGCTTGCATGATCTGGAAACGTTGCGAAATACTGTCTCGGGAGATTAATGTTATATTCGGTTTTACGTGCACTTGTTTTTGGACATTCATGTTGGAACTCTGTCCTTTATAACTTATCCGCTCTGTTCGAGGCGGGGCTTAGGCCGCACGTCCGGAGGCTTCCTTGCTCGTGACGACGACCATTCCCCGAAGTGAAGAACCCAGGGGTCCAGTGGAGGTGGGAGAATTGGTAACGTAACGAACGGTTTAATTACATGGTAGCGATACAGTCGTCAAATCCAAGAGAACAAATGGAGCTCTCACGCCCCGCCTTATATAGGGGTCCGTTTTCTCCCTCTCTCTCCGCCAGGGCAGCAGGTGCGACAGCCACGTGCTTTGCAGCTGGGTCCGTCGCGACGTAGTCAGAAATGAGTCATAGCCAAGGTTCTCCGCAGTTAGGCCAGGCCTCTCTCCCCTTCCGGAGCGCACGAACCCACACGCACACACACACACGTCCCGTTGACGTCACGGACGCGTTGAGACACGTTTTGGGCAGCCTTCGACAGGTGGGCGTCAGTCCTGAACACGTCGGGACTCGTTTTGGGACTCGTTTCCGCAGCGTTGAAACTCGGAAGAAGGCTGCCGAAGGTTCCATTCTTAACAGCCCCTCCGGGGCCAGGGAAACCTCGAATGGCCGGTGGTACAATCGCTGGCCTGAAGAGGTGGGCTTGGAGTAGGCCTTGAGAAGACGCTGCAAGCACCAAACAAACTCCCAAACCTCTCACAACGGATCCGGCATCAGCGGAAACGTCCCCCACAACACCACGCCACACCGCAGTCAAACGCTCGGAATTCGCCAAAGACCCGCCAGACTGGATTACGGATTACCAAAATTTGGTACAATTCCGGGTATCGAGACCCCCTGTCGCCAAAAAAACTCACTTTTCCAACGAGGTCACTAAGAACAAAATACAAAAGACAAAAACTCTTCGCAATTTGTGAGGTCAATTTGGGGTTTCAACGAAGTGCCCCCACTTAGATCCTCATTCCCGTGGATGACGAAAACCTCTGAGATCAACCCCACTAATTTTCGTGATGTCAGAAAAATCTGCTCAACCCATCGGCATTGCCGTTAAATTTGCCTTTCCTTTTTCGTACGCTGAAGTCATAGTGATCGATTTTCACGTGATTTCTAGACGTGAAAATGCGGTCCTTATAGCGCCGATAAAACAATCCGCCTCTTTCATGCCCCGTCACATTGGTCCTAGCAATCTCCTGAGCTGTATCGCGAAACCCTGACACACTAGGGTCGCTCTTCTGCTCGACTCTGTCTACTCGTAGCAGAGGACCAACGTTACGCGACGCCGGAGCTACGAGAGATCTTTCACTGATCCCGTCTTCCTCCGCCTTTTTCGCCGGCGCGTTGGGACGGCGTACGCTTTCTAGTGCTACGAGGTCAGGCTGTTCTACAACCTGGTTCCTCTCATCCCGGTTTTCTGCCTCCAACTCTGGGAGTGCTTGCTCCCCGTCAGCTGCCTCTGGCTCTGGATCCCTCGTCAACAAAGGGGCGACCTGACGCGATTTGGACCTCGTACACGACTGTACTAGCCCTTTTCCCAGTTGTTGACCCCTTTCGCGCAGCAGGAAATCTGACCGGTTAGAAAACAAATAAGGATATTCCAACGGGACTGTTTGCGAGACAGCCGCCTCTGTCACTAGCTCTCCGAACGGGCCAGTTATCCTTACCGTCGCCATAGGCAGACAGACACTGTGCTTTTCAAGCAGCTGCTTGATCCAAACTACCTTTCCGGTAAAATCGGATGTCGTTACATACGACGGATGAACAACGTCCATCGTCGCTGCACTGTCACGAAGCACCCTGCACGGCTTTCCGTTTACCTGGAGCTCGTGAAGATAGGGACGAAGGAGCTTCAGGTCCTCGTCACTACCGTTCACGTACGAGAACACCACCCGCGGTTTCTTACATCTGGCCGCTGTGTGTCCCGGCTCCTGACAGTTGTAGCACAGGAACGGCTTCCTTGCCTCGAACTGCCCTGTTGGGCTTTTCCGCGCCTCGTCTCCGTTCGAGTGTTCTGCGCTCTTTTCTGGGACCTTTTGTCCTGCTTCGGGCTTCTCGGGCCCGTTTTCTCGCGAGCCGTTACCCTGTCGGAAGGTCTTGCGCTGATCGCTTCGGCCGGATTCGCTTTCCTCTCCGCTCAGCTTTCTACGCGTTGCGTACTCTTCGGCTAGCTCAGCGGCCCTTTCGACAGAGTCGACTCCCACCCTGTCCTGCACCCAGAGCTTGACTGACTGCGGAATGCTACGAAAGAACTGTTCGAGGCACACACACTCGACTACCTTGTCTCGGCTTTCGTACACTTCCTCGCTCTTCAACCATTCTATCAGGTTGGTTTTAAGCCCGTACGCGAATTCCGAGTAGCCCTCGCTGCTCTTTTTGGATGCGTTTCTAAACCTTTGACGGAACGCCTCGGCAGAAAGGCGGTACCGCTTCAAAAGGCTGGACTTCACCTTGTCGTAGTCGTCCGCGTCTCCAGCACTAAGGCGCGCGACAACCTCTGCAGCCTCACAGGGCAACAGAGTCAAAAGCCGTTGCGGCCACGTTTCTGGGGCGAAGCTCAACTTCTCACATGTCCTCTCAAAGTTAACTAAGAATAGGCCCACGTCTTCCCCAACTTTAAACGGCTGCATGAGCTTCTTCATTTGATACGACTCGGTCTCACTTGCTCGTACCGGAGCCCCAACTCTACTGTTCTGCGAGTTTAATCGCTGTTGTTCAATTTCGAGCTCTAGCCTTTTCAGCGCTCGCTCCTGGTCTCGTTCCTCTTTCGCTGCAGTCTGTGCTCGTTCCTCTCTAGCTGCAGCCTGTTCCTCTTTCGCTGCAGTCTGTGCTCGTTCCTCTCTAGCTGCAGCCTGTTCCTCTTTCGCTGCAGCCTGTTCTCGTTCCTCTCTTGCTGCAGCTTCACTCTTAGCGTTCTGAAGCAGTTCCCACGCAATTTTAATTTCCTCTGCTTCCGCGCTCTCTGAAATCGCTTTACTGATCTCAGATTTCTTCATCTTTTGCTCCACCTCCACACCCAATTCTTCACATAAACAGAGTAAATCTGTTCTCAGTAACCTCATCAGATCCATGATCGCTGCTTTTTAGCTTTGGCTTTGTTCTAAAACTTGTCGCGAGGTTATACCAAAACCTAGCGCACGAGTCAAACACTAAGGATTCCCAGCAGTTCAAAATTAATTACCCATAATCTGAAGCCTGGCGAATCCCAAAGCAAAGTCCAAATGCTCACCCGCAGATGTAGCACGATGTCGCATGGTCCGATCCCAACCGCTGCCAACCAGTTGTTCGAGGCGGGGCTTAGGCCGCACGTCCGGAGGCTTCCTTGCTCGTGACGACGACCATTCCCCGAAGTGAAGAACCCAGGGGTCCAGTGGAGGTGGGAGAATTGGTAACGTAACGAACGGTTTAATTACATGGTAGCGATACAGTCGTCAAATCCAAGAGAACAAATGGAGCTCTCACGCCCCGCCTTATATAGGGGTCCGTTTTCTCCCTCTCTCTCCGCCAGGGCAGCAGGTGCGACAGCCACGTGCTTTGCAGCTGGGTCCGTCGCGACGTAGTCAGAAATGAGTCATAGCCAAGGT
This sequence comes from Ixodes persulcatus, assembly GCA_013358835.2. Classification (NCBI taxonomy): domain Eukaryota; kingdom Metazoa; phylum Arthropoda; class Arachnida; order Ixodida; family Ixodidae; genus Ixodes; species Ixodes persulcatus. The sequence continues at coordinate 9,136 of JABSTQ010005111.1, forward strand.
TCTCCGCAGTTAGGCCAGGCCTCTCTCCCCTTCCGGAGCGCACGAACCCACACGCACACACACACACGTCCCGTTGACGTCACGGACGCGTTGAGACACGTTTTGGGCAGCCTTCGACAGGTGGGCGTCAGTCCTGAACACGTCGGGACTCGTTTTGGGACTCGTTTCCGCAGCGTTGAAACTCGGAAGAAGGCTGCCGAAGGTTCCATTCTTAACAGCTCTAACATTTTATTAGGCTGCCGCATATAATCGCGAGACTGCTATGAACAGGGTGTTTTCTTTTGTTCTTTTTTTTTATTGAATATAGATTTTTCTAAATAAAGCCGTGCAAGTTACACAAATACGGTCTGCGCAAGTGAGTTGTACGGCCAGGCGGACATTAGGTTCAAGAGAAAATGCAACTAACAGATGACTATAACGAACGAACATTCACTAATTACTTTTTAATTGGATGTCTTAGGGCACATGTTTATATTGAAGAAATTGAGGCAATCAATGTTGAAGGCCAGCCCAGTTTTAAAAAATCCTGTATCGAACACGCAGTTAGAGTTAATCATTGTAAAATTGGATTCTGGAAATATATCGATACCGAAACCAAACGCTCGATGCCCGCCGGGAGGACAACCCTCATTTGTCGCCGGAGGGTCACGTGTTAATGAGAAAATTTGCGCCACTTTTGCATCACAGCGCGTCGAAGCATTCACATTTTGTGGAGTATTTTGTGTTCAGAATGTTCTTTTTTATTAATCTGACTCGCACCTACGTTTTTCCGTTATATCACGCAGCAATGCAAAGCAGCTTGTCGCGGCCAATAAGGTGGCTTATCGCTTTAGTTCTCCAGCCGCCAGTCAACCAGCTCCGGCTTGCTATGACGCAGAATATAGTGTTGCAAATTCCGTCATTCCCACGTGACCCTCCGGCGTCAAACGAGGATTGTCCTTTCGGCGGACATCGCGCGTTTGTGTTCGGTATCGACAGATTTCCAGAACAAATTTTGACAATGAATAACTCGACGAAAATAATCCCCGGAGAAGGAGAACGCGCACCGTTCACCTAGCTGTGTTTGGAGATTTGTGTTTGTCCTTTGTCCCTCTTGTTCCTTTTCTCCAGGGATTATTTCCGTCATTCTCGTCCAGCTCGCTTGAAAGAATAACGTCTCTACCTGCGTGCTCGATCCAGGATTTAAACTGGGCTGGCCTTCAAGATTGATTGTTTCCATTTCTTCAATATAAATATGCACGTAAAACGTTTCATTAAAAAAAAAAAAGAAACATTTAGCGAATTTTTGTTAATTATTTATCTATTAGTTGCATTCTCTCTTGAACGCGATGTCCGCCTGGCCGTATAACTCATGTGCCCAAACCACATTTGTGTAGCTTCCACGGCGTTTTTTTTTAAATAATCTGCATTCGATAAAATGAAATAAAAAAGAAACGCTCGGCAGTATACCGCAGAACTGTACAATTTGGACATCTAGTTTTGCTAGTGTTGCTGCGAACATTGCATTTCACCGGGAAACTGAACTGTTTAACTAATTTTTGGCTCGTGACGTCACCGCACTATATGCTGGTGGTCATTGCGATTTGTTCTTGCTGAGAAAATTAAATCCGGTGATGCAAATTGCATGCTCAGTGCAAAGCATGTATTTGACAGTCACAAATTATTCTTGCTCGGTGCAGCGTCCTTAGAAACGACGAGTGCGTCTGATACCAAGAGAGAGATAAAACAAAATTTATTTAAACCATCGGGGTCATTGCTCTTGAGGTCGAGTGGGTGGTGTCCTCATTCCAAGACTCCACTGGCCATGGCTGCTCGACGTACTTGCTGGACGAGCGCTTCTTGGCCCGCCATGGCGTCTGATACCAAGAAAACGCGCTTTCGGGCGAGGGTACTTTTGTAGGGTTAGCTGCACTGGCCGAGGTTGAGCAGTTTCGCGTGCACGGCTCGCATAATGAGCACGGCCCATTATGAGAGCCACGCGAAGCCGCCGCCTCGCCCGCCTCGCCGGTCTGCGCATTCCAGAGGAGTGACGTCATAGCCGCGGCAGACGCACTGGCGCCGCCGCGTGCCCAGCTGTGCGCCTCCGTTGCGCAGTAGCCAAGTCTGACGCTGCACCGGAGCCGCTTGATAGCGCCTCTCATTTTGTGCGCATAAGCTCACGCTACGTATATCCTGGCATAGCCGAGCTAAGCCACCGCAATGTTTTTGCAAACCGAATTGTTCCCGGGGTCACGCTTTCTTATCTGTGCCGAAGATGCGGTGGCAGTATTCACACGGGGGAGAAATCCGCGCAGGGGTGTGCGTGACGTTGACAGTGGGCGGGATTTCCTTCTCAGCCTCGTCCTTGACTCCGACGAGGTGCCCGAGGGAGGGATGTCAGCGTTTGTGACCGGCGTTTGGCATCAACCGCAAAGCAACATATGGGTATTATTCACTTCCGGTTCGTATATATATATATATAGCTAGCAGCCGACGCACCACCGTGGAGGTGCGGGTGTTGAACCAGATCAATTCGAGCCACCTCTCTCTGCTGCTGGGTTACTTACGCATTTCTGAACATCTGAAGTTACTTCTGCGGATATGTTGAATTTTATAGTAGGTGTTGTGTACGCTGAAGCATCGACAACGGCCACGAAAGCGCGGAGGGAGTGCGGCCGCAGGCGAGCTGCACTGGCGCCGCGCTTTCCGGATCTTCGCATGAAAACTCAGGCTAGGTTAGCTATTTTTTTTTTTCCTTTTGAGCCAACGTTCTTCATTGCCTTTTATTTTTGATGGTTACGTTAGATCACATCAACTGAAATAGGTGCGAATGTGCGCCGTGGGACGCGGCTAGCTGAAATGTTCGATCGGATTATATAAAACGGATTATATTTATTTTCGTGACACAGAGATCCTGACTTCGCGTGAATTATACGTAAAAAAAAAAGAGTTAAACCTCCCTATTTATTTGAAATTTCGTCGAGAAATTAATTTTCCTGGCGGCACCAGGAAAGGTGTATACCAACGTATCACGTGGAACCGCAATCAAAAGAAAAACAATATTGCCATTTTTTCAGTGAACCGCAGCGGAACCGAACCAAACTGTTCAAAAATTCTATCTTTTTTCCGTTCCAAAGCGAAAAAAAAAAGAAGATCTTGGTGATTTTTGGTTTACCGTGAAACGATGCGGCCTGTGGAACGTGGTATGATGCGAAACGATATATATTTTTATACTTCCATGTTTCAAGTAACGTTTTCCTCGGTCGATTGATCAAAACAACGAAGGCTTTCGAGAGCATTCACGCACGTTTTAGCGCACGAAAACCTTCCCGTGTTCCTGATAGGAAAATTTAGGCCAGCTGCCACATTGTGATTTCCTACGTCCTTAAACGTGTAACCCACATAGCCAAAACAAACAACCAAACAAACAAACCTAATTGCGTTTGTTTTTTTACATACTTTATTAACGGCCTTCAGCTTTCATCTTTTAATGGAGATTTCGACGGGCGTGTTGACTTTGTTACTAAGAGTATGAAAGCTAGAGAAAGAAGGACGACGATAGCTCTTGTCGAACGAACGCTGCAAAACGTCGTGGAGACGCTCACAGTCAGCACGCAATCAGCGATTACGAACCCAGCCAGCTATGGGCGCAAGTGAGCAGCGCCTTACGCAAAAGTTCATTGCGTCCGCTGCTTCTGGACGCTGTCCTTCGTCGACAGCTGCGAAGGAGCCCCGGGGGCGTTGGCCTTCCAGGACAGGTAGGTGCTCCAGAAGAGGGCGACCACGCTCATTCCCAGGGGGCGGTAGTCTTTGGGAACGAATTGATATATGAGTCCCTGGGCCGCCGGCCAGAAGACCAGCCTCGTCTTGAGTAACGAGACGTACTTCGTCCTGATGGTGTGCTGGATGGCGACCCACGGCAGCCCTTTCAGAGCGCCGTTCACGGCGATGTAGCCCAGGAGGACGAGTGGACTGATGAACAGCTGACTGAGCAGTACTTTGGCGAGCGTAGCGGTCAAGCCACCGTCTCCCACGAGCCGCTCCAGGAGCACAAAGGAAAGCACTTGCACGGGACCCGTGAAGACGAGTCCGGTGACAAAGCTCCCAGCAGCTTGTCGAGCGTTGATGCTGACGGACGCACCACGGGTCACAGTCTGAGACAGTAGGTTAGCGACGAGGCTCACGATGGCGATGCTCGCAATCCGCGTGCCCGTTGGATTGGTGTGGAGCAGGTCGTCGTAGAACGAGGCTATTCGCATCATCTCGGAGCAGGATTTGGTTCTCTCTGCTGCCTCGTGAACCGCATGTTATTATGTACAGGACTGGGCATCTGCGGGGTTTCCGCTCTAGCAAACAGCTGGCGGTAACCGCATGTGTTCAGCTGTAGCGAGCCACGAAAGTACGTACAGTACGTGTCAACTTTTGGTGTTTTTTTTTTTCGTGATTAAAACTCGTGAGACGTGTCCGTGAGCAGTGAGAGAGGAGGCACGGCGGAGAGGGCATGCAGTGGCAAAAACATTAATATACCTTTATTGCAATTAACTGTATCAGTATTTGGCATAAATGTGGCGGCTGTACCGCACTGGCTAAATTGCTCATCGACAGCTGAGCGACAAGTTTCCTATACTTCAAACGGTATAAACATATACACACGACACAATTATTATTATATACACCGTGTGCGAGAGAAAGATACCGTTCTTTTTGGCTATCTGCCATATGGCGACATCACATTTCCATAAAAATTGTCGGCTTCCTTTTCACTGACATAGTCATGCAAGCGCGTGCTCACAGGTCGCACATAGTTATATATATATATATATATATATATATATATATATATATATATATATATATATATATATATATATATATAATAAAAAAAACGTGAGAATATCAAAATACAGACAGTGTAACTCTGGTAACATGTAGGTGTCAGTACAGCTCTTTTGATCTACCCTTTTTTATTTTTTTTATAGAGCTCAGCTCTCAGTCACTGGTTTCCGCGTTTCGAGGCGTCACCGTCGGAGTAACCGCCTCGCTAAATTTAGCGGGTAACTGAATTGGCGTTGAGGTCACGTAACGTCAATTTTTCTACTAAATCTAGCGGATAAACTGAATTTGTTCATGGATGAAGTGACACGAAGCCATGTGAAGTCGTGTCGCGCTAAATTTAGCGGGTTAAGATTCCCCGCTATATTTAGGGGGAAAATTGACGTCCCGTGACCTCAACACCGATTCAGTTTCTCCGCTAAATGTAGCGGAAAAAATGACGTCACGTGACTTCGTGTAACGTGACGTCATATCCCCGCTGACTGAAAGTGCGCTCCGCGAACCTTTGGTCAGGGTTTGAGAAGCAGGAGGCTTCTGAACCTTTTAACGACATGTGTGACAGTTCGGTAGCGTGTAATTGTGTTCTTTCGATAACGGTAACGCCTTAAAGCGGTCATCGACAAGCTGACGACGACTACGCAGTGCATGCACGCATGCCTGCTTCCGAGGGAGAGGGCTACCACGACGCACCGCCACGCAAAAGTTCACCAAGGTCGTCACCATAGCCACCATAACCGGCAGTGCAGAAGCGACATGTCTCACTTCTCTCCCCTTCTCTCTCTCTCCCACACATATAACACACACAAACACACACACACACACACACACACACACGCACGCACGCACGCACGCACACGCACACACACACACACACACACACACACACACACACAGACACACACACACACGCACGCACACACACACACACACACACACACACACACACGTACACATAATTCCCAGGATTAGCCGTTCGAGTAGAACCCAACGTCCTGTATGCTGCCAGCGGCATGCATGCTTCAGTGGTGGGCTATAAGGGGACGTGTGATTATCGCATGGGCCAGATCCAGAGCGGTTAAGCAGCGCCACCTGGCACTCCGGGGCTATAAAATATAAAAAAAATGATAAGAAAAAATGAAAGACGTTTATAATCCCCTGCAACGCCGAATTAGAGCGCAGCTTTTGAGGAAGAGCTGGTGAAGGCACGGAGAGGAGGATATGCCCCTCCTCCTCATCCGTACCTTCCTCTGCTGCTCCTCTTCCATTTAGCGGGAAATTTTCGCTAAATTTCCCGCAAAATTTTGCGGAAAAAAATTCATCGCTAAAACTTTTCCCGCTAAATTTAGCGGAAACATTTTCTGCTAAATTTAGTGGGAAAAATCGTCACACGAGGGTCACGTGTGACGTCATTATGGGAACGTCCCATAATGCAACGCGCGGTTACGCCGACGCCGCGCCGCTGAAGCCGGAAACGGGCGCCTAAGAGCTGCGGATCTAAAATCGGCATATTTAGCATTTTAGAGATATTGTTCAGCCGTAAAGACGAACACGACCCCTTTTTAAATACTTTTTGGCTGCTCGTTTACAATTTCCAAAGAATGGATCGCTCTTTTAGGGCTGGGTGTCGATAAAAAAATTAAACCGATTAATCGCCATCATATAGTTGATCAATTAAGCGATTAACCGGCTTGATTCATTCTCGCGCAGAGTGCACGAACTCCTTCGATTGTTCACAATAGTCAACTGAGCTAAATGAACACTCGCACGGCGTTGAGGTGGCTGTTACCAGTAGCGTTTCCAGGAATTGCTTTCGGGGAGGGGGGGGGGGGGGGGGGGTCAAAATCTATGTATATACAGGGTGTCACAAAAGAAAATTTACACGGTCTTTTTTACCGCAAATATAAACTATAGGCATCGCCGAACGCTCATTCTCCGCCCAAAGGTAGAGCTAGAGGTCACAACCAGATGCCAAAGTTTCAGCCCGATCCGATAACTTAACCAAAAGTTATAAGTGATTTTCTGAAAACTTCAATGGGGAAATGGAGCCCATTTTTGCCCGTTTTCGGTTTCTGGTGCCATAGAGCCCCATGTGTTTGAAAAATCCGTCGGCCGCCATTTTCCCATTGAAATTTTCAGAAAATCACTTATAACTTTTTATTAAGTTATCGGATCGGGCTGAAACTTTGGCATCTGGTTGTGACCTCTAGCGCTACCTTTGGGCGGAGAATGAGCGTTCGGCGATGCCTGGTTTATTTTTGCGGTAAAAAAGACCGTGTAAATTTTCTTTTGTGACACCCTGTACTCTAGGATCGGCTGAATTTCCGAGGGGGAGGGTGGGACTGAAGTCCCATAAGTTCCCCCCGTGGCTACGCCACTGGCACACTTATAACCTTCTCCACTTGTTGGGAGTTTCAAATCTCGCCTCTACAGTTTACTTTATGTCGACATTTCACCTAAAGTTTGCCTTCATACAGGTCTACGTCTGCGTGGTGAAAGCGTTGAATTTTTACTTTCTTGTTTGTGTTAAAACATAAACGACTAACCGGTAAATATAATCGTGATTAAAGCATTACACAATTAATCGGTAGTTTTAATCGATCAAGTGCCCAGCCCTTTTTTACTGTTCTGGTGCTGCTGCCAGCTTGCCGATGGTATCACGGTGATTGGGACACGAAGCATGAATCGTGGAGCTGCTCTCGGCCGCTTGGAGAAGTGAGCGATGGCCACACTTTCCCTATACTTGCCCACCATTACGTTCTACAGCAGTTTCGAAAGCTTTTTATCCTCCCCCTGCTCATAGAGGAGGGAAACGAATTCGCTTGACACCTAAAACTGGTTGGACGAAAACGTAAAAGTGTGGTGATTATTTCCGGGCACTTTTTTAATCAGCCCTCAGAACCGTCAGACATATAACATAACAATTTGTAGTAGTAAAGTAGTTCGCATGACGAACCAAGTAAACAACCTCAGGTGCTTCTGTATATTCTTAGCACGACCGTTTCTGTTGTACACAGTTATACTGGCGCTCCTGTAATTCTGATAATGAATGATAACTAAACGGTCATTACGGATTCTGGCTTGAATAATGGCTCTGTCAGAAATGTGGTTGTTCACAATTTTAAACGTTTCGTTAGTAACATTTCTGAGTCATCGTACTGTATCGACAGGCAAGAGTATGACAAATATAGGGAATCGGTATGTATACTCCGTGTCACTAGTTGCGTGCAGTACAGGCGAAGGCAACGCCAGGCGAGGGGAGAAAGGGCAAGCACTAGGAAGGTTAGGGAGGAGGAGAGAAACCTCCTATCCTCTCTAACGTTCCTAGTGCTCTCCCTTTGTCCCCTCGCCCTTTATTGGCCTCCTCTCCCGTCCCGCCCTATTGAAAAAAACAGCTAGGATATCAAGCTGGGCAAGCTGGTTTAGCTGGTTTTTAAGCTGGTTCGAGCTGGTCTAGGTAGTAATCAAGCTGGTTCAAGCTGGTTCGAGCTGGTTCGAGCTGGTTCGAGCTGGTTTGAGCTGGCACTGCAGCTGGGCAAGCTGGTACTTGAGCTGGTTCAAGGTTGTCATGCTGGTTCGAGCTGGTTCTGAATCTGGCCCAAGCTGGTTCAAGCTGGCCAAGCTGGTTCAAGCTGGCCAAGCTGGTTCAAGCTGGCCAAGCTGGTTCAAGCTGGCCAAGCTGGTTCAAGCTGGGAGCGCGCACGCCAAGGTTGGCGAGAGCTTGTCGAACTGGTATTGCCGGGAGCGCGCGCGCCAAGGTCGGCTGGGGTGGGGACGATGCCACGTCCTGTTCTTTGTCCTCTCGTTTTTGGTAGACGACCGGGCGCATCAGGCACGCTGCGAGCTTCCTTTGTGTGCGAGAAACAAGAGAGAGAGAGAGAGAGAGTGGTAGGAACGGAGAATTTTAGACACGTTTGGCTATCTTCGGCAGATTTTCGAAGGGACGGCTGAGTGCGCGTTGTTTGGCGACTATTTGAACGGTGGTGCAAGCGAAGCGGGATTTACGGAGACAGCGAGCAGCACTCCGTTCAGCGCGGGAAGAAGTCGGATGCCCCGACTCAGGTGTCGTTTCGTGTCTTCGAACATCTGTGTGCTCGTGAATGACGGTGGTGCCGAGGAGTATCGCCAATGCCATCCAAGCCACACGGATTTCCTCGCCTCTGCCGACTACGCAAGAGGACGCTTTGCCCCCGTTACGGGCGAGATCCAGGTTCGCTTCTCTCATCCGCGTAGTATTTTTTATTGTTATTTCCTGTTTTTTGCGTGTGTCTAGTATTTTTCGTTTTGAGAGATAAGCAATATAATTTTAATAGCATTGTTTGTATTGCACCGAGAACCACTGTCTGTGCGCCAGTTAGTACTGTATCAGCGCAGTGGATGTGTAGCATCTGAGCTCATGTGAGCAGACCGCGAATTCGAAAATAATAAATTAGATGCCGAGCTGGCTTTTCTAAAGAGGTTGGCTTGTTTATCCTGTGTATTTATTTCAATTGGTTAAACTGGTGGGGAAGTACACCAGCCTAACCAGCATGAGCAGTTCACCCAACATGACCCAGCATTTGCCCAGCATTCACCCAGCACGACCCAGCATCCAACCAGCTCGACCAGCACGGCAAGCTGGGCATGCTGGAGCAGTAACCCAGCATGAAGCTGGGATGCTGGGACCAGCATAAAGCTGGGATGTTGGGACCAGCATGAAGCTGGGACCAGCTTGTGCTGGGCATGCTAGAGCAATAACCGACCATGAAGCTGGGATGCTGGGACCAGCTTGTGCTGGTTTTTTCAATAGGGCGCCTTCCTTAGTGCTCGCTCTTTCTCTCTTTGCCTGGCATGCCTTCGCCTCCACATCACACAACTAGTGACACGTAGTACGGACCCACAGGGAAAAGCGCTAATAACATTAAGTCGGCATTTATTGCGTTATTATGGTTATCTGAAACTGTCCTCTATTTCTAATCAAACTCAGAACAAGGCGAGCATGGCCGTGTTTGGTCTCCGTATCGGCGTCTTCTCTGCAGTCACGATTCTAGAATGATGAATATACGGTCCGAATCGGCATTGGGCATCCATTTCTAATTCGGTGCCAACGCGCTACACAATTTTACCCCCTTAAAGGGTGCCCTGCAATCTTATTTAAGCGTCTACCTTTTTTGCGGTTTCCACATCTCTTCTGGTTCGGGCAGGGGGATCGGTGGCCGAGATGGGCTAGCGCACACTGAAGCCCCTTCATGTTTCAAAAGTAGCGCAAGGTGCGTCGTTGCACAAGGCACGTGCAATGTGCAGCCCTTGGGAAGATCATAGCGGCACAGCGCAGCACTGAGCTAGATTTCAGACGCCATGAATTTCCCAGAAGTGGCGCGCGGCACGTGCCTCCGGCATTTCTACAACAATGAATGGCGCCACTTTTCCCAGGATAGAAGGGCTTTAGCGCACACCAGCTCGGAGCACGTGGAGCGAAAGCTCGCGCTGCAGAACCGAGGATCAATGATTCCCCCCCCCCCCCCCCCCCTCTTATGGGGGCGTACTCTCCCCCTTGTTTTTCCGAAGGCACCCCCTTAATTCACAACGACTTCTCTATTCTCAATGCGCCCCCCCCAACCCCCCCCCCCCCCACCCCCCTAAAATTTAGGCACCCCCTAATTTTAATTCCTGGGGAACCCCTGCCAGGGATCCTGGGTTCACTTCAATCCCCACCCCTGCTCATTTCGATCTGGATGAGCATCATACCGGCGTGCGGTAGTGTATCACTACTGCGTGGTGCACGTTAGAGACCCCAGGTTAGCGCCTGTACTGCACTGACTAAATTACTCATCTACATCGAGTGACTCGTCGCAACTTTGAAATGGCTGGCCAACTACACGCTGTATAAATATCCACACAACTCCAGTTATTATTATTGTGGTTCGGGCAACCCAGCGGGCACGGAGAGAGTAACTAAATATCAGTGCGTCATATTTTAACCGGAAGCTCCCTCCACCTACGAGGGTACCCTGTGGTATACCGAACGCGCGCGGCATGTGACGACATCGTGACGTTGTTGGTCCTGGCCAGCTCCTGCCTTACAACTGGTCAGAGCCGCTAAAAGCTTTTGTTTAGTCGAAATACAAAATATAAGTGGCGCGAATCGTTTCAATTATTTATGAAAGTAGTTTTGGTTCAGTATTTTAGATCAGAAAAGAAAAAAATTCAGTTTATAAAGTACGGAAACAAGAAATGACCCGTCGACATACCCGCCACCAAGTGGTGGAAAAGGCGGCGCATACTAGAAAGAGGTAGTGGGATCAGGTTCCGGTGATCGGCGAGTGTAGAAAGATCCCGGATGTACGCGGCGGCGCTGCGGTCGTATGGGCTCGAGCATCCAACCGGTTCCGAGCGTTCGAAGGCCTTCGGCGAGCAGGTTTGGCTTGCGGTATGGCCGTTTGGCGGTTTGGCAGCTCGAAGTGGCTTCTGTTCTGAACCGATCTTTACCCCGTGTTTGTGGCCAATGAAGTGTCATGCCGAATTAGTGTTTAGTCGTGCAGCAAATGCAATGAGAGCCGCCCTGACCGCCCGCTTCATCTAGCCTTTCCAGCACATGCTTTAGTGGCGCCCTCTCGAGCCGTCGACACAGAGTGCCGCAGCCGTGAGCGCTCGCTGAGCTCACTACCCCTCCTGTAGTTCGCGGCCACTCAAGCGACCAAGGACGTCATGAAGGAGGTTATTTTTTGCTTGTTTTTGTAATTTTAATTTGCCTATAATTTTTACAATAAAGCGAAATTTAAGAAAAAAAGTTTCAATAAGTTTTATTTATTTATTTATTTATGCACATACCTACATCGCCCAGGGGGCATTATTGTAGGGGGGTTACATGAAAGAAAATACATGACAAACAAGTGAAATAACAAGAAGACCTAAAATAACATAGAAGTTCCAGATATCAATTGGAAACAAAAGTTTTGTAAAACTGAGAAGAACATGTTTTCAGGAGAATTGACAATTGAGCTGTCCAGACGATTCCACTCGGAAATTGTATGGGGGAAAGATGAGTGGGCAAAAGCATCCGTTCGGCAGTTAATTTCTCGAACTTTCATCTGGTGATCCGTCCTTCTTGATACCTAATTTGGTGCCTGCATATACATACTTTTATCGATTCCGGTTTGATCATTATAAATAGCGTAAAATAGCTTTAACCGTAAAAATTTTCTTCGTTGGCAAAGGAGACTCCAATTAAGTAAGCTTTTTAAGTTAGTGATGCTCGAACGAAAATCATAGTTACTGGTTACGAAACGAGGTGCACGGTTCTGGATCCGTTCCACTTTATAAGTTAAATTATGAAAATGAGGGTCCCATATTGCACATGCGTATTCCAAGATTGGTCGCACATTTGTTGTATAGAGCGCCTCCTTGAAGGACACTGGCGCAGTTTTGAAATTGCGTTTATTAAAGTTTAGAACACCGCTTGCTTTATTAGTCACGTCGTCTATGTGCTTATTCCAGGTCAGATGAGATGAAAAGTATATACCTAAGTACTTGAAATTGTTAACGCGATCAAGAAAGTGATGACCCAGATGATAGTTCGATAAATAAGGCTTACGATTTCTGGTAAAACTAATAAAACAACACTTTTTTTTTTTGTTTAAACTCATTTTCCACTTGTCACACCACGCTAAGACAAGATCCAAGTCATATACTGGAGTTCAGTGCGCCCAGGTTCGGTGCAAATTAAAAACCAATCAAAAAGTCGTTGCAGGGCCCCTTTAAGTGGCGGCGGTCCTACAGAAAAGCCTGGGTGGCTTATATAGCTGGACAAAGACTTGGAGATTCACGGGACCAGTTTTAAACATTCTGCTGGCTGAGGTTTCCGTAAAAATAGAGATGGCACAAAGAAGGAGGATGTCTGTCTGAATAGTATATCTGACGCGGTCACTACAACGCCAAGCGAGTGTCTTTAACACAGCAGTGACTGGTGTGAACAAGGAAATATATGCTGACAGTCTGTACCTTTCAATGCGAAAGCATTAACTGTCCCATGGAGCGAACGCCGACGACGTCAGCCGCGCCAAACGGGAGATAAATCGTGAAGCCGCGATCTGTGGCATCCCAGCTTTGAAGCCGTGCAAAAAGCCACGCAAAACGGCAAGTAAATGAAGCTGAAGAAGGCCGCTGCGCGTCAGTTTCAGTCAGAGCCACCCCATGGCGCTGCGAGCCCGCACGCCGGCAAAAGGAATCAGCTGGCGCGAAAGACAAAAGAAAAACGACGGGAAGAAAAAAACAAGTCTCAAAAGAACCACCCACGAGAGCACCGACAGTAGAACGAAAGGCTTAACGTTGTCGACCCATCTCTTGCTCGTGTGCGCTCAATGCGGCGATGACTGGATTTTTTTTCGGTTCCCTTCCCTTCTGAATGATGTCTCAGCGTTCCTTTTCAGACAGGCAGCAGCTCACACACAACGTAAATTTACCAGAATTGGCGCCCGTATGAGGGAAGATGTCTCATCGGAGCCGGTTCATTCAAAAAGTATGGGGAGCTGCGGGACTGCACGTAGTCTCGCGGTTACGGGGATAATCAGAAACATAAATTTGGTACTTTCAACCGTGGTAACGCGTTGTACAGTACGCTTATATAATATCTATAACAAAATGTACAAGACTGCGCTTTTAAGACGTATATTAATGTCGGATAAATGCGCATGAACACCACCACCGCGCCCGACAAGAAACGTTTTCTTTTCACGTCGATACCAGATATTTTTTCATGTAGTTGCGCCATGGCCAACGTTACTAGATTACCTCAGTTGTGGAACTCCCGCGGAAGGGGGTACCCCCCATCACTCACCTCAATCCGCCTAGAGTCGTTCGAAGCGCCATCTATATTTTCGTTTCATAACTGTGCATTCTAAAGAGCACAGCTGAAGCGCCAAATGGCGATCACAACGCCGCCATTTCTCCCGCAGCGGTCACTCAAGGAACTGCACGTGACATCTATTTTTGGCTTCAATCGGGTTACAGGGGTCCCACCCCCGTCGCCCTTGCGGACGCGCCGCTTAATACGACCACAGTTAATATGCGCCTAGGTCGGGACGCGCTACCTGAAATCCCCGCTGAGGCATGGTTGTATAAAAACAATATTAATTGTGCTGCAAAACCTTGAAAACTAAAAATTTTAGAAAACATCTCCCGCCCCCATTTTGTACTAATCTCCAATAAAAGTTACTACAAAAAGAGTTTTTTTTCGTTGGTTTTTACGTTTCTAGTGACGTTGAAACGAACGTATCCCGATTCAGTTACCAAAGCAGCCGTCCGGCGGCGCGTCGAGCGAATCTTGGCGAGTCGTGGTGAGTGAGGGGGGGTACTGTTCGTGCATGCAGCGTCTATGAACAGTTCCGTAACTGAGTTAATCTAATAACGTTGGCCATGGCCTACCTTCTCCGACATTGTGACTTAACCACTCGGAGCGCTACGGCCTTCTTTCTAGGAGGTGTTGGTCGCGATGATTGAGTGTGCGTCATACCCTGCAGTTCCCGAAGGCTTGACTGGTCTAATAAAGTCCGAAAGAATTACGAAGGGAAAAAATAGACGCATGGAGGGTGTGGTATGGTGTAAAAAAGTAATAAACGTTTTCCTTTTTTTTTTCTGACGATTTTGACGCGTTTTTGTTACGCGGATCGTAATGTTTTAGTCTGGGAAGTATTGTGATTAAGAGGCTTAACCTTGAAGTGGAGGTTAATTGTTGATATTAAAAACACTGACTTGGTGGCACGAGCCGCCGCCCAATTAAAGGCCGGTTCACACATGCAGCGAAGCGCTAATGTAGCGCTTCTCACGTGTTGTCCGCTACTTGTCGTCTGCCATGAGCAACAGTTTTGACGGTGCGATACAAAGCTGGTGAACGCTCCCGTCAGCACGCGCTTAGCGCGAGGTAAGCGCTATGCTTGTAGCGCTCCGCTGCATGTGTGAACAGGCCTTAAAGGGATACTTCAACGAAATTTGAAATATTCCCGTCGTGTTCACAAATAGGTTGAATATGATCCACAATATCCGAAAATGACAATCGCACGTTTGTATTTTGAGCCTGGTGGCTCTATTTTTCGTTATAAACGGCCCACTCTGGCAAGCGCTCGGAGAAGGCCCAGTTTAGAGCACGTGACATCCAACGCAATCGTGACGTAGGTCGTCTCGAGACGAGCAAAGCTACGGCGAGGCTGACGCCAAGAAGATGGCCTAGTCAGTTCCAGCCACCGAAGCGGCTGCTTTTGTACGAATTTTGAGTGACGGCTTAATCTTCCATAATCTTGTAGGGGGACAATAGCGACTTCTACGACACACAAAAGGGATTCTCGGGAAGAGGGGAGTTCCTCCTTCCCCCTTTCTCTTGTCGTGGCCGGAGGCGAGACAACCTCCGTCACTAGCTGTCAAGGTTCCTAGACGAGAATTACAAACGAGTCGTTAGCGACATCCACCAGGTGCTCTTTGCTAATCGTTTAATTCGTTTTAAAATTCTTTTTCGAGACTTTTTTAACAAGATATTGGTATGTTCCATGTGATACTGCTCTTTTGAACAGATATAGACCAAAAAATGAGCGCCGAAATTTCGTTGTAGTATCCCTTTAAAGGGGCCGTGCAACGATATTCGGATGGAATGTTTTTCACGTCACACGAGCTTACTGGCACTCAGGGTTGGGCAGTATCGCGATAGTATTTCAGAAATACTTTTAGTATTTATACTAAAAATTAAAAATTGTATCGCGATACAGTTTTTCAACCATTACCTGTATTTAAGTATTTTAATTCATTTTTGGTGTAGTCCTTGTATCGCGGTACAATCCTGGGCCAACGTGTCTCGTTACAATATTCGAGAAAAAAGTAACCCTCAAGCGAAAGCTTCAAAGTCTGTTTCCTTTCTTCTTTCGTGCTTCAGAGGGGTCGAAGGTACAGTGAATGGGACCTTGAGGCTTCGTTATGAAGCAGACTAAGTTTTGTTTCGAACATAATGATCCCAAAATTGGGACTCTCTTCTTCCGGAGTGCTTCAGTTGGGTAACTATTTTTTGAAGACTCAAAATTTTGAAGGCACTGTGGGTATGAGCTTTACAACAGTACATTGCTCTCCCAGCCCCATCTATTAGGGTCAGCAAAAAGTTATCTCTTTCAGATCATCAGATAAAAGAGCATCATTTCATTCCAAGGCGTGGCGACGTCTTGAAGTGACCGGAAAAGAGATACCGACTTGGGACTTGAAGATGCTGACCTTTCGGGGAGTTTTGGATAGATATAAGACAAATTTAGAGGTTCTTGTGACATTGCCCCGAATGCGTGCAATATATCTAAAGGAGAACTGCACTGCATTATAAATGGAAAGTATTTCCAACCTGCTGAAGACTCGCTTAGTACCCACAGCTTTATGTTAAAAGAAAAATGACAATTCTATACGAAAATAATTTCGGGCTCGAGAACGCCCAAGTGCAACTTCAATCTTAACCTCCCGGTTAGTAGAAGTTTCTGTTTTCACTGGAGGACTCGTTTTTCGCTTTAGAAGTACAAACCCTGTCACCGGAGCCATATACCTATTACCACATCCAAGCGTGGTCTTCATATACATTAAAAACCGAGAAAAACAATATTTGCATGGCTTAAAGCTTTTTCCAGTGTGAAAACGGTCTTCGTTCGTTTTGTTATGAACACGTGTTCGTTGACACTTGGAACACTTAATCTTGTTCGGTAATATGACTCTGCCCAAATCGGCAGCGGCTGATCGACGAGCTCTTTAAAAAGCTACTAAAGTCACCACTATATAGCCTCGTTTACATGAAAGCGACTTCAGCGCATCGACTCCACTCGCTCTTCGACCGAAGCCGACGCGGCAACGTTTACATGAATGCGCACCAAGCCCTACACGAAGGTGGCGCCACGCTGTGTCAAAGCTCGAAGTTATGCAGTTCCGGCACCAGCCGCACCATGTTTTCCGGTGCATCGCACGTGGAGGCCGTCCGACGCGTTCAGTGAACGTAAAGATCGTGCCCGCTGTCTTCGGTGCTGTGGAAGAAGTTACGAGACGGAAGAAACATAAAAACCCAAGCGTTTAGGGCTCCCGGCCGGGCCGCTGGTTCATTGTGGACCAGAGGCGACGTGTGTGCGCACGCTTTGAGGACGCCTCCGCGCTTCGCCGCGTCAGACCTTGCCGATCGCGACCGGACCAACCGGACCCCGAGTCCGAAAGGCTCCTGCGCAGCCAGGAACGGCACCGAGGTAGGAGCTGCTCGTTCTGCGCTACCATGCAGTGCTCTACAGTGCTCGGAGCTCTCGGTGTCGTTCGTGCTTGTGCCGAAGCCTTTGGGACCCCTTCGGACGCGCAAGTCATACTTCGGAAGGCTTGGACAGGGGCCGCCCTCACCGAGCAGCTCCGCTATATTCCGCTTACTTATAATGGCAATAAAAGCTTGCGTTTGTTCTCGGGAAAAAATTGCGGGCGACCATACGGGACCGCTCTCCGCACCGCCGACGAGGTTGGCCGCCGCCATGATCTCAGCTGTTCACTCGCTACCGCAGCGAGCGCCTTCCCGCACGAAAATGTCAGATACAGGCCGGAATGAAAAATTCCGGTTCCGCCTAGACCCAAAATTGGGGCACCAGTTTGTATCCAGCGTGGAACCGCGCATTTCCAGCCCCAATTTTAGACCCAGGCGGTGAACCGCCGAAATTCCCGCTGCGCTCACCACTGGACTCTACAAAAGAATTTCGTGCTATGCCCTTAGCCGTTACAACCAAGAGATCGTCGCGATTTCAGACCCAGGCGGACTGGGTCTGAAATCACGACGATCTGTCGCTTGTAACGGCTAAGGGTATCGCGCGAAATACTTTTGTAGAGTCAAGTGGTGAGCGCAGCGGTAATTCCGGC
This sequence comes from Ixodes persulcatus, assembly GCA_013358835.2. Lineage (NCBI taxonomy): Eukaryota > Metazoa > Arthropoda > Arachnida > Ixodida > Ixodidae > Ixodes > Ixodes persulcatus. The sequence continues at coordinate 26,818 of JABSTQ010005111.1, forward strand.
GGCGCACACGGTCGTCCAGGCGTCGTCGCGTCGTCACCAAACACGGTGCACAGAACACACACACAGCACGCACAAGCACAGTATCCAGTGTTGTCTCGGGAAGTTTCGGCGGGCAAGCGGTATCCGAGTTGTCCAAGTATTGTCACCAAGCACACCAGCGCATCCAGATGCCGAGCCTAACTGCAATGGGTCGGCAACTTCACACTATATAAAGATTCAAAGCCGAGGTCAGTGGGTATCCATCCAGGGCAACGATAGGCGCGTCAGTATCCGTGCGCCCGCAGCGCCAAAGTCGCCGCCGGGCGAGTGCCGGCCGACAGTCCGACGGGAGCGGAGAGGCACCGAAACTCTCGAAGCGCTGCCCCCGACTGCAACAGACAATGCAAGGCGCGCGTCGTCACCAAACACGGTGCACGGAACACACACACAGCACGCACAAGCACAGTATCCAGTGTTGAGTGCATCGCGAAGTTCCGGGCAAGTGGCTATCCGAGTTGTCCAAGTATTGTATCCGTGCGCCCGCAGCGCGAACGTCGTCGCCGGGCGAGCGCCGACCGACAGTCCGCCGAGAGCGAAGAAGAAACTAAACTGACTAAACTTTCGGAGCGTTGCGCGGCGCCGATTGCAACAGACAAAGCCAACCGCGCGCGCGGAGAACGCTAAAGTGGCTAAAGCCCTGTATCTGGGAAAAGCGGCGCATTCTCTTTCCTTCTCTTCTAAAAACCCTCCTTACCCCACCTCTAAGTTCCGGTTTGCGACGGAGGCGCCCTCTGGAATTTCCCAAGCGTCTCGACGTCTCGGTCAGCTGAAGCGGTCGAGATGCCGATCGTGTGGACTTTTCTCGTCAGACAAGTGTGGCAGTGACCTCATTTAGAGCCCGCATTCGTATCCGACCGTCCTGAAGCCGCTCTAGATCTGTTCGTCCAACCGTGGATCCCGAAAGTGCTTTTGGATAATCGTCCCTTCCGAGCTGGATTAGGTCAGTGTCTCGCGAGTGTTCGGCTTCGCAGCTGGAGCGGGCGAGTTGCCGATCGTGTGGACTTTTCTAGTCGTATAAGTGTGGCAGTGACCTCATTTAGAGCCCGCATTCGTATCCGACAGTCCTGAAGCCACTCTAGATCTGCTCCTCCAACCGTGGATCCCGAAACTGCTTTGGATAATCGTCCCTTCCGAGCTGCATTAGGTCAGTGTCTCGTGAGTGTTCGGCTTCGCAGCTGGAGCGGGCGAGTTGCCGATCGTGTGGACTTTTCTCGTCATATAAGTGTGGCAATGGGCTCATTTAGAGCCCGCATTCGTATCCGACCGTCCTGAAGCCGCTCGAGATCTGTTCGTCCAACCGTGGATCCCGAAAGTGCTTTGGATAATCGTCCCTACCGAGTTGCATTAGGTCAGTGTCTCGTGAGTGTTCGGCTTCACAGGAATTGCAAGTCGCTTTTAATCATCATATCAAACCGCCAAATTGCAATTTTATTCTCAACGATTTCAAATGATTGGCTACTTTATAATACGTGACCTTGGCGAGCTTTCGGGAAGGTTTGGCCTACGGGCGCTAAAAACAATTTGGCGGCCTAGAAAGCAAGATGCTATTTTCTTTTTATTTGGGGGCAGCGGTGATGTGGTTGACGATTTCTGTGCGTGTATTCTGCGCATGCTGTAAAAATTTGCGGCACCGCGGGCCTTTCGCTACGGGGCTACGCGGTGTCGCTTTTCTTCCGAGCGTAATACATACCATTTTCGTTATTTTAATTGATGAAACCGTTTTTAGACATGAAAACTCCGTTTTCGTTTAGTTTTGTTACTCCGTAATTTTATCAGTGTCTGCTTCTTTTCTGTTTATCGTTCATACTAAAAAAATCCAGGTTTAATTACGATTTACGCTGCTTTTAGACTCCTGGGCCAGCGTCCTAGGTCTAGAAACCTGGTGCAAACTTGGAAACCAGCGCTCGGTTTCGGCACCTAATCGAGTCATGCAATTGCAGGTTATTTCAGTAAAAGGGAATGAGTGAGCCAAAAATAATTCAAATCTCATCCAGAGAGCAATGCAAAACAAGCGAATGCGAGATCAAAATCTCCATGAAAATACACAAGCACAGATGACATTAAAGAGAACAAAATCAAAATCACAATTTTATTCATTTCACGCAACTGCCAGCCAAGTAAAAGGCCACGGCAGAAGTATTCACTACAAGTAGAACACATGCAGAGTACATAACAGATCACAGTATGAAAAAAAGGAGATAGATGACACGGAGATGCACCATACACCATCAAAATACTTTATTACTTCACGAATGTGCAGGTTGCTTTACTGACAGGTGCAGTCACTGTTACATATCATAAAGTAGTTCTAAAGCCCTTACACCTTCTAATGCTGTTACTGGTATAGTATAGCCAAAGACAATAAATTGTACAAACCACATGGGGTTAAACATCGAGCTGCTTGATGAGACGGGTCTGCAGGTATCCGACTTCAGATGCATACTCGAGATAAGGATGCACGAGAGTGTTATATGCTGCAAGTTTGACTCGCCTTGTATGCTAAAGAGTCCATCAGCTCGTGAATTATGTCTGACACAAACCTGAAGTCCTGGAGATGCCAATGAAGTGTGCGTTCTACAGGCAAAGGCTACCCTAATTCCCTAGTACCACATTGAAACCATGGGAAACACAAGAAAGATGAATCCTAAAATCTTTCTCGAGGATGCCTTTACTTCATGCAGTCCTCTTCATAGTGGACTTTCTGCAACGAGAAAGCGCTTAAGTCCAAATTTTAAATTGTTCTCTTCACGTTGCACCTCATACTCCTGTCGTTGCGCCATTATCAGTTTTATCTGCATAGAATATAGTTGTCTTTGTAGCTCTTCGTTATTCATCAGTACACCAGAAAGACCTGCATTCTGATGATACGGCCTGATGCCAAGTGTAAACAGTGTGCCTGAAAAAGAATAAAAGATTATTATTTAGTCTTGTCAAGTGGCTAAGAGTGAGACAATAAAATCGGATGTAAGTAACAGTGTGTAACTGTCTGCACTCTGCCAGGAAATAAACAGCAGTCGAAAATGAAAACTCATCAGCTGTTGCTGCGGCAATCTGTCCAGGACAAGCTGGAGAAGCAAGGGCCTGTAGAGCGCTGCTCAGACCTTGTTCAGGCAGCCATGGGACGATACACATTTCTTGAACGAATAAATGAGCATTGACGACAGTTTTTGTAGGTGTGCCTCAGTCAACCTGGAATCAGTATCATTATGCTAAACTCACCAACACACAACACACCTCTATAGTCCGTTGCAACCTAAGAACGAAGGGCGAGGGTAAGACGGGCCGGGGAGGAGGAAGCAGACGGACCGCTAAAGAGAGAAGGAGGTTTCCCCCTCTCTGCTCCAGCGTTCCGTCTGCTTCCTCCTCCCCGGCCCGTCTTACCCTCGCCCTTCGTTCTTAGGTTGCAACGGACTATAGAACGAATAAATGAGCACAGACGACAGTCGTTGGAGGTGTGCCTCGGTCGACCTGGAAACAGTTTCATTGTGCTAAACTCACCAACACACTAACACACTTCTAGAACGAATAAATGAGCAGAGACGACAGTCGTTGGAGGTGTGCCTCGGTCGACCTGGAAACAGTATCATTGTGCTAAACTCACCAACACACTAACACACTTCTAGAACGAATAAATGAGCAGAGACGACAGTCGTTGGAGGTGTGCCTCGGTCGACCTGGAAACAGTATCATTGTGCTAAACTCACCAACACACTAACACACTTCTAGAACGAATAAATGAGCAGAGACGACAGTCGTTGGAGGTGTGCCTTGGTCGACCTGGAAACAGTATCATTGTGCTAAACTCACCAACACACTAACACACTTCTAGAACGATTCAATGAGCAGAGACGACAGTCGTTGGAGGTGTGCCTCGGTCGACCTGGAAACAGTATCATTGTGCAAAACTCACCAACACACTAACATACTTCTAGAACGATTAAATGAGCAGAGACGACAGTCGTTGGAGGTGTGCCTCGGTCGACATGGAAACAGTATCATTGTGCTAAACTCACCAACACACTAACACACTTCTAGAACGAATAAATGAGCAGAGACGACAGTCGTTGGAGGTGTGCCTCGGTCGACCTGGAAGCAGTATCATTGTGCTAAACTCAACAACACACTAACACACTTCTAGAACGAATAAATGAGCAGAGACGACAGTCTTTGGAGGTGTGCCTCGATCGACCTGGAAACAGTATCATTGTGCTAAACTCACCAACACACTAACACACTTCTAGAACGAATAAATGAGCAGAGACGACAGTCGTTGGAGGTGTGCCTCGGTTGACCTGGAAACAGTATCATTGTGCTAAACTCACCAACACACTAACACACTTCTAGAACGAATAAATGAGCAGAGACGACAGTCGTTGGAGGTGTGCCTCGGTCGACCTGGAAACAGTATCATTGTGCTAAACTCACCAACACACTAACACACTTCTAGGACGAATAAATGAGCAGAGACGACAGTCGTTGGAGGTGTGCCTCGGTCGACTTGGAAACAGTATCCCTGTGCTAATCTCACCAACACACTAACACACTTCTAGAACGAATAAATGAGCAGAGACGACAGTCGTTGGAGGTGTGCCTCGGTCGACCTGGAAACAGTATCATTGTGCTAAACTCCCCAACACACTAACACACTTCTAGAACGAATAAATGAGCAGAGACGACAGTCGTTGGAGGTGTGCCTCGGTTGACCTGGAAACAGTATCATTGTGCTAAACTCACCAACACACTAACACACTTCTAGAACGAATAAATGAGCAGAGACGACAGTCGTTGGAGGTGTGCCTCGGTCGACCTGGAAACAGTATCATTGTGCTAAACTCACCAACACATTAACACACTTCTAGAACGAATAAATGAGCAGAGACGACAGTCGTTGGAGGTGTGCCTCGGTCGACCTGGAAACAGTATCACTGTGCTAAACTCACCAACACACTAACACACTTCTAGAACGAATAAATGAGCAGAGACGACAGTCGTTGGAGGTGTGCCTCGGTTGACCTGGAAACAGTATCATTGTGCTAAACTCACCAACACACTAAGACACTTCTAGAACGAATAAATGAGCAGAGACGACAGTCGTTGAGGTGTGCCTCAGTTGACCTGGAAACAGTATCATTGTGCGAAACTCACCAACACACTAACACACTTCTAGAACGATTAAATGAGCAGAGACGACAGTCGTTGGAGGTGTGCCTCGGTCGACCTGGAAACAGTATCCCTGTGCTAAACTCACCAACACACTAACACACTTCTAGAACGAATAAATGAGCAGAGACGACAGTCGTTGGAGGTGTGCCTCGGTCGACCTGGAAACAGTATCATTGTGCTAAACTCACCACCACACTAACACACTTCTAGAACGATTAAATGAGCAGAGACGACAGTCGTTGGAGGTGTGCCTCGGTCGACCTGGAAACAGTATCATTGTGCGAAACTCACCAACACAATAACGCACTTCTAGAACGAATAAATGAGCAGAGACGACAGTCGTTGGAGGTGTGCCTCGGTCGACCTGGAAACAGTATCCCTGTGCTAAACTCACCAACACACTAACACACTTCCAGAACGAATACATGAGCAGAGACGACAGTCGTTGGAGGTGTGCCTCGGTCGACCTGGAAACAGTATCACTGTGCTAAACAGCAGAGACGACAGTCGTTGGAGGTGTGCCTCGGTTGACCTGGAAACAGTATCATTGTGCTAAACTCACCAGCAACTTGGGTGGTGGGGGGGGGGGGGTTGCTAAATTAGGCTGCTGAAGGGAAGCTGGGAAAGTTAGGTTCTGTACAGCACCGCTTGGAACTTCCTGGGGGGCCTCAGGAGGACACACTCGCCTAGAATTGACAAAGATGGCACTAGTGATAGGTGAGCCTCAGCTGACCTGGGAAGACTATCGGACTGCCAAACTCACCAACACCTGCGATCACTGCCGCAGATTGCCCCGAGGGAAAAGCTCTGCTTGGACCTTGCTGGGGGCCCTCCAATGGACACACACTTCTAGAATGGACAGAGATGGCGCTAGTGGTAGGTGTGCCTCGGTCGACCAAGTAATAGTATCAGACAGCCAAACTAAAGAGCAGCTGCGGTTGCTGCAGCAGTCTGTACTGGGGATGTTTCAGTACTGTGGGCATTGCCTTGTGGTGTTCTATTCAGGTTTTGCTGGGGGTGCCTCGGTAACTTTAGGGAGCCAACATAAAAAACAAATAAATAGAACTGCATTTTGTAAAGGAGGCATCCAAAATCATCAGTTTGTGTATTGAATTTGAATTGAATAAAAAAAAATAGTTTGTGAAATGTACATACCACTTACATTTCCAGTTTCCTTGCAGTGGTGGTTTACTCTCTTGGTTGAAGGTAACGAAAAAGAAATGTTTGGGAGAGCATCTTTCCTAAATTTTTTGCTCTCCTTTGTTTTGCATGATTAGTGTTTTGATTTGGTCGATACTGAAGTGGTCCTGTAATAGATTGAAGAGATCGGATTTTAGTCGAGAGCAGATCATGTAACGCCACCTCAAACGCCCGTTTCTGCAGATCCCAGGTTAGCCTGCCAAAGACCTGCACGTAAAGTTTGCGCTGTCAAAGCTGCTCGCGCGAGTGTGGGGTTGATCTCAAATGTTTTATTTGCTTGCGTTTTTGTTTCAATAAGACTGCGAGCGAAGGAGACCCTATTGACACTGCGAGAGCGAACGCACTTTGAGCGGGCTAAGCACACACGTGCACGCTCGTCCAGTAAGAGCGTCGTCAGAGACATACTCGTGCTTGTCGCACTGGCTGCGCTCGCACTTATATTGAAACGGAGTACAGATACATCCACATGCTCGGGTCCGCAGCCGCGGCAGCGTTGCAAGCTATGTGTGCGAAACAAAGTATGGTACGCGAGCACGTACGCAAAGCTTAACGAGAGTGCGTACTCCGCACGCACCCGTAATTGGGAGCGGCGCCGATGCCACCACAAGCACGAACAGGAGCAGGCCGTTTTGAACTACTTAAGGCCCCTACGCACAGTTGCGTTTGAAACCGTCTCACTGCGTTGCGACTGCGAGAACGCAGGACACCCGTACTTCTTTTGTCGCATGCCAAGCCATTCCTTGAGTTGGATTCCACGCTTCATACGAAGCACAGATGTGCCGGTCACTCACTTTCGTTTCTCGACGCAACGCAGTTGAACGCCCTCAAACGCAACTGTGCGTAGGGGCCTTTACTTTCACGGCACGGGCGTCCGTGCATGCCAAGTTGGCAAGGTTGTGCTCGCTATTACATCGCTCGCGTTTACGGTGGAATGGAGTGCATAGCTCGCTCTAAACAGCTGTCTTCTTGCATGCTGGTGAGCTTTATACGGAGCACTCACCTCGCATAACCTTGCGGCTCCCGTCGGGTTGAAATCTTTTCGATCGATTCGGTCTTCCTTCGAGATCTTCCTTTGAGGCAAGCTCTTCCTTCGAGGTTTCATTTACCGTTACAGAGGGAACACTGAAAAGCTTTCCGGCCGACTTTTCTACAGGCGCAGCAGCTCGTCAGCTGCGGCGTAGGCGGAAGTCCAAAACAGAAAGCCAGATGTCACGTGATGACTGGCCAATAGTGTGCGCGGTTGCTAGTTCAAAGAATGGCGCCACTTTCCCAGGATAGAGGGGCTTTCATCTCGTTTTCAGAGGTTTAAGATTCGCAAGGAACCAAGATTTAGAGGTCGCAAGAGTGTGAACGGGCCTGTGTGTCCCCAAGCATTCCGGTGCTTCGATAGCAGGCAATGCTGCGGTCGTCGCCGGGGTGATGCGTGTTTTCGAGGTCGGCACATGGTTGTGCGTGTATTACTGAACCAAAACACGTTTTTTACACCTCGCATGATTTTGTGAACGAGTTATCCGTTAAGCGCCGTTCACACTCTTGCGACCGAGTAAGACCGAGAGAGACCAACCGGTTTTTAAGCCTTTTGTGACTTCTTAGGGCCGGATGCTCTGCAGCGGAGCTGGTCCTAAGAGATCGCAGGAGGCTTAAAAACCGGTCTTGTCTCTCTCGGCTGTACACTCTTAGTTCGGTAACGGCTATTTTGGCGTGAAAAAGTGCTTCTTTTTTACGGCTACTCGCGGCGTTACATGTCACGCCGATATTGGCGTTACAAAAGTCACGGCGATATTGACGTGACTTCTGCGGCACCATATAGGCGTTTACAATTTTAGTTTTGTAACGGCTATTTTGGCGTAAAAAGGTGTCACTTTTTTAACGGCTACTCGCGGCGTTACATGTCACGCAGATATCTGCATTACAAAAGTCACGCCAATATTGACGTGACTTTTGTGACGCCGTTCAGGCGTTGCTGACACTTTTAGGCTTAAATTGACGTAAAAACTGTGACCCCTCGCAACGGCTAATAGCCAATTGTCGCAATGAAAATTGGTGTTACAATCAAAAATACCGTTGTGCGTATATACCTCTTCTAAAAAAAACAAGACGGCGGCATTCGATGTCTAATCTGTTCAAAAATTTAATGTTGGTAAACGCTTTCGAACCCAATTGCGAACTGCAAAGGGACAAATGACTAAGTATTATCCCCGCGTCATTTGCGCTTCTTGAGCAAAAAGACATCACAGTCTCTTGCAATCGCTTGTTTTTTTTTTTTTTTTTTTTTTTTTTTTATGGCGGTCGGAGCACAAATAAGAGACTATATGCAAAAATCGTATGTCAACTCAAAATAACCTAACAAGAATCGAAAACGAGAATAACTGAGTTTCAACAGTTTATTGCGGACGTTAAAAAAAAAAAAAAAGGCTTCAATCTCATGATTAGGTGACAGTGGGGTACATCACGGCAATTTCGTTCTTTATATTTATTAGATGCTTAAGCCTTTTGTCTTTAAGGGTGAACAGAATGCAAACAGGAAACGACGCTCTATCTCTGAAGAAGGTGGAGTCTCTGAAGGATGTTGCGGAGCCTCAAATTAATCCAGCGAGGTTCAAAGTTTTCGGTGGGTTTAAGCACAATTTGTAAATTTTAAAAACAGCCAAACGCTCACCTAAAAACTCAAGACGCCCAAGGCTTGCAGGCGCGTGACCACCAGCCGAACGGAGATGCAACGTTCCCACTTCCACTGGGCCACCTGTCCTCTCATAAACTCCTGACAGTCACAACCTTTATGGCGACAATGGCCGCGCACTACGCCACGAATGTCTGCGGATGGGAACAACGCAGCGTAACTCTTCCCTCCGGTCCGTAAGGTCGGAGACAAAGACAATGGCAAGGCAGCGAATTCGAGTCCACACTCCGTTGCGCGCCTTCTCGTGGCGAAAAAAGAAGCCGTGGGTTAGTCCAAAATCGCCGAGTCGCCGACTCCTCCGCCCCCTCCTTCCCCCTGAAAGTATAATGGAGAGGTCTCTTAACACGTTCCGTCATGTTAGCCGTCGTTAAACCGAGCGCTCTAGCGCCAGACCTTCAAGGTCAACCGTGCTCGGCCCTGGGACCGGCGCTTTGTCGGTTTGTCTGCTCATAGCACTGCCAACGCACGCTGCCTCTGGCGAGACCCGAACTTTGGAATTGTACGTTTTTATTTTTGTTCTCCAAATTTAGCCGTTACTCGTTCTATCGCGTTACATTATCAGCGTGACAAACAGCTTGTAACGCCAATGATGTGAGGAGCTCTTAATGTCACGGCTATAAATGATGTTGTAACGCCTAAGCGGTCTAGGATGACGTGGAACGCTGGACTGTCATGGCTACTTTCAGGGTCACTCTCTTGTCATGCCGAAATCCACCGTATGTCACGCCTAAATAGGCTGTAGCCGTTTCATTACCGTTACCGGACTAAGAGTGTACTCGGTTGCAAGAGTATGAACGGGCCTTTACTCAACGTGTAAATTTATGGTAATTTGTTTAAATAGCGTGTTTTTTGACCCCAGATATTCACCAATACACGGGACTTGCTAACAGTGCGGGTGTTGAGGTGTCGTTAATTGGAAACACGACGTTAGTTTTTGAAGAAATAAAATAACGTTTATTTTACCGGATTAACTTTGCTTACGTGAATAGGTCTATATTGCGTCCGTTGCGTGGTGTGCATCCGATCGTTCTTTCTACAGCGGTTTCTTCTTCTCAATCAGGTAGGTGATATGGGCATGGTTCAATTCTTTAAATCGCGCTTGCAAAGCGTCACGTGTCCGATGATGTAGGTTACATATCCTGCCAGGCAGACAAACAAGCTTGGCTAGCTAATGATGTTCAGGACATACGTTACATTTGTGCTAATATCGCGCTCTCGAAGTGTCACGTGTTCGGGGGTATGCATTACACATCCTGCCGACGTCAGACAAACAACTTTGCTAACAAGTGGCAAAGTTATCGCAGCATTGGACGCCGACCGTCACCAGAGAGACGTCACCATCTTTTAGAATCACTTTCGCTGCGGTGCTGTTTAGTGTGATTTTCCAACGTATAAATGTGATCTTACCCCAAGCCCTCTGCTGTGATGCTTCGTCGCTGCAGAGTAAAAATAAATAAATAATCACTTTGAACGAGTGTATTGTTGCTTAAGTTATAGAGGCGGTTTATTGTAAACAGCTGTCATATACTAACTGCTGAAGCACAAAGTAACGGCAAACTAATGTAGAAGTACATCCGTAGTCATGGCCAGTACGACACCGGTGTTTCGTTACATTTGCAAAATGGTGGCGGAGCTCTGTAACCCGCTAGCTCTTTTCCAAGGTAATGAGTAACGCTATTTGGTTACTTATTTTCGGTAACCGGCACAACACTAATCGAGCAAAACCGGCATGACACGTGGCTTCGCTCTTTATACGCGTCGTTCTGCTAAGCCGGGAGGTCAGTGACATGTCATCAGCCGCTCAATATGCTCCAGTGGGTCGTAGCGTCCGCTGCAGTCTATTTTAGGGTGAAACGGAATATATAGCATACTGCAATGAGTAATTTCTCATCGACATCGTAGAGGCAACTATAAGTAACAAGTGACTGTCGCCCCTTGAATATTTCACAAGCGCTGCGCTGTACTAAATTTCCACAAACACCAAGTTAGGTTCCAAAGATGCAACGGTGTTTTGTGCTTGACTTCAGCTTCCCAACGTCCTGCGTTCTATGTCTGACGTGTCGCTTGAGGAGACGACTTTGCCACTGGGCAAGATTAGCTCGTATTAGCTGGGACCCTTTAAGGCCCGTTCACACTCTTGCAACCGAGTTTCGACCGAGAGAGACGGGACTTGTTGAAACCTCGTTAAAATTTCTTAGGACGAGAGAACACACTGGCTCTCAGGCGCCATCTATGCGGTGACCCTGGAACTGCATTTCACAAGAGCGAATGGTTTGCGGGATTTCCAAGGTCAATGTGCGAAATACCTATAAGAAAAGGCTCGTTTATGACGTTGACTAAAGTTTTTCGACCCAAGAAAGAAAGGATAACGGCGAGAGAAATAAAAAATATACCGGACTGCCAAGTTTACACTGCTACCCGATAGATGGCGCCAGTGTGTCCTCTCGTTGTAAGAGGTTGTAAGGAACCCATTTGTAAGAGGGTCGCAAGATGTGTAACGGGCCTTAAAGACCGACCGACCAGTTCGCGTTTCCACTTTTTCCCCGCTTCCTCCTCTCCCTCCTTGTACTCTATCCACCGTTGCCTGTTCCTTCTCCCCATTGGTGAGGAGATCTTCTGCCTTGCAGAATCTCGAGTCTGGCCGTCGGCCTTGAGAAAAGCACCCTGAGCTTTCCTCTTTCTATTTTATGAGGACACTTCCTTCCCTTTGTTTCTCCTCCTAAGTGGCAAGGGGAAAGAGGCACGTTATCTCTATTTTAGTAGGCCGGATCGCGGTTCGGGAGCCCGTCGGTGTCGCCACCGACGGCCATTGCTTGACAACCAGGCAATACACTCAAGTCCATGGGAGAAACACACAAAAGTAAGAATATTGAAGCATGTACGCTGTGCTCGGAGGTGGGTATTTTATCGTGCGCTGCGATTCTTATGTCTGGTGTTTGGAATCAAATCTGTATTTGTCAAACGCTCGAACACCGATTAAAAAAATGAAACGTACCGGAGCACCTACGGCTGAGCTGGCAAGCTTGCTCTCTTAGTGGAGTAAACAAGGAACTTGCCGTCAATGAGACCGTCCTTGAGGAAGCCCAGAAGTTGATGAATGACAAAGAATTCCATCTTGACAGTGGCTTTCCGGGAGTGAGCGAATTCCGCGTAGCAAGCCTTCGAGCTTGTCGTCTGCTAAACCCAACTCAACGGAACCGCCACCGACTCCGCGGTAACTCTAGGTAACTCTCGCCGCATTGAGCTGCACTACAGCGGAGTCCACTCGAGACCACAATATATTTATTTATAAGAACTGCGAGGGCCGTCAGTTTAATGTTTGTACGCAAGCTATTTGACGTGCTTATCGGAAAGCACCAAAAAGTTCCAGTGTCGACAACAGCTTAGAAACGGGGGGAGCGGCACTTTTTCTCCTTTTCCCCATAGAATCCCAGCATTTGGTGGTGTCAATCAAGGGCCGCCGGTGGCGACACTCGGCCCCAGCTGCCGAGGCCGCGGTCCGCGATCCAGCCTACTGGAGGTCAGTGGGAAAGGGAAAAGGGTGCGAGAAAGGGTTCTTTTCGCTCGGCCTTGCCACGATCGAGGCGCCACGTGGGGACGGTCGGTGCAACTAAGATGGGGTGTCCAGAAAATCCTGACCTTGTGTACTTTTTCTTAAGTGGGTATATTTGCCTTGTTTCTTGTCTTTAGGCAAATATGTACGAATTTATTGTTTTAAAATTTTGTCAAAGACTGTACTCCCGCCTCATACAATGCTCGAAAGTGCGCTTTGAGGAATATTAAATAATAAATAAATAAGTACTTCCTAGAAGTAGCGACGATTTTTGGTATTTTAAAAAGAGGAGCCGTAGTGCGTTTGCAATTGAGCTAAAAAACATGTTTTACGAATGCCGTTATTTAATGTTATAGAAATGTCACCTACAAAGCTTCTAAATTTCCGGATTTTTGACGTCACCGATCAAAAGAAGCGAGGAGGTGAGCGGCGGGAAATACAAACGCCAAAACTAAAAAGGCGCGCGCGCGCGCGCGAGAAAATTTTTTTTCGCGATGCGGTTTTTTTTGTGTGTCTATGACTACAAGTTGCATCGCTTTAGACAATAAAAAAAATACGACCTTTGGGTTGTCAGTGCCCCTTTAAGCGCCGACTGCGTTACGGTGCATGTTTTTGGAAGCAAATGGCGGTGCACGGCAGAGGTTTGAACTGAATGACGCCCTTTTGTTCACATGGAGTGTGCTTTGCCATTTCTATTGGTTGTCGCTATTTGTGAAAGATTTATCGAGGGACTTTGGACCGACTTGCATCTCCGTGCTCCCTGACGGTGCGCCGTGCCAATTGCCGAGAACCACGCAGTGCGCACGCGCGTCGTTTAAATGGGATGGAATTCTTTAGCCCCCCTCAATGATATTATTCATTCAATTCAATGTTTTTTTATTCAACAACATACATCAGATAGTTGTCTAGGAGGCCATCGCAAAAGGCAACTAAATGCCTGACGAGGCGTCGACCTCCTCCCTCCCCCCCCCCCCCCCCCCCCCGGCACATCACTCAGCGTGGCACACACGAAGGCAGAAAAAATGAAAACTTGCGAAACGTAAACAACCATTTGAAAACCAGAAGCATAACAGTGCACACGGGATAGCACTGCATAAATTCAAGAAAATACAAATAACTTGCTTTGAAAAAAAGAAGCATAAAACATGACACAGCACACATCATAACACTCAAAAAAAAAAAAAAAAAGAAAATACTGAGAACCCACGTACTCTTGATATAACAGAAAGTACATATTCATGTTTCTTTTTAAAGCCTGAATTGATACACTGTCTTCGATTATAGTCATTAGATCAGGATGGTCATTAGAAGGATGGGTATTTGGTTAGATAGTTTTGGTTGCCGTAGTTTGTGCGTACGTTTTTCTCTTGTGTAGTTTGTGGATCTAAGATTGTAAGTATGTTCTCTCCAAAGGTACTGTTGAAAGAAGGCTGTTGGCTCGGACTTTATTTGACTATAGATGATTAAAGATAATTCTTTTTTATAACATTTTGCAATCTTAATAACTGGTGCTTTCTGAAAAGCGGAGCAGTATGACTCCTGTACGGTGCATTTTCTATTAAACGCAAGACTTTCTTTTGTAGTATGTATAGGCTGTCTATATTTGTTTTTGTTGTTGTTCCCCATACAAGTAGGCATCAGTAGTTTAAAACGAGAATGAACCAATGCGTAGAATAACTGTTTCTTTATTCGACGTGGCAATAAATGTCTAACTCTACAGATAAGGCCAATGGAGCGCGAAATCTCGGTTCTTAGTTTGTCTGCATGAAAAGACCAGCTTAAGTTTTCGTGAAACAAAACGCCAAGGAATTTGTGCGAAACAACCCGTTCAATAATTTCGGCGTGATATTGTATGCCGATTTCTTGCTCGACACATTTATTGCGTGGTCTAAAAATAATATACATAGTTTTTTTAGTATTCAATTCTAGCTTATTTGGTATGAGCCATAATGATGCATTTCTGAGCCACGTATTGGTATGGTGCTCAATCTCTTGTAGGTTTTTCCAGAAAAAAATATATTAGTGTCATCAGCGTGAAGAATTATATCTCCAGAAAGAGGTACAGAGCGCGACACTGTTAGCGCGAACAGGCGATCGCCGGTTTTTCCAGTTTTTCTTTTTGAAACCAAGGGATGTCATCCAAGTTATCACTGCTACGGAAAGAGCTCATTTAGTTCTATAATGTAAGCGATAAAATTTCGCGCTCGCTAATACTATTTAGAAGTAAAATGCGAAAATGCGCCGATGTCGTGTTCGCGCTAACAGTGTCGCGATGTGTACGTTAGTTATGTCGTTGATATACACTAAAAATAACAGTGGGCCAAGGATAGAGCCCTGCGGGACACCGTACTTTATTTTACCCATATTTGACTTCGCGTTAGTAACGTCTGTATATTGCAACCGATTTGATAAATAACTGTTTATTAGGCTAAGCGAATTCCCTCTAATCCCACATCTATAAAGTTTTCAGAATAGAATATCGTGCTTGATTGAATCGAACGCTTTTTTTTAGTCATGAATACGCCTACTGTATACACTTGGTGTTCAAAATTAGTAATTATTTTATCTTTTATGCTTAACAATGCCATTTCCGCCGACTTTTTCTTCTGGAAGCCGTACTGTTGTTCTGATATAAGATTTGTCTTTTTAAAGTAGTTTAGAAATCGTTCATTGATAACTTGTTCTATAATTTTCGAAAACACTGGTAGAACAGAAATTGGTCTATAATTGTTAAATCATTTTTTATCCCCTCCTTTATGTATTAGTGATACCCTAGCAATTTTTAATTTACTTGGGAATACACCTGTGCCTAAGACTAGGTTACATATATGTGATAGTGGTTGGCTAATCAAGTTGGAAACTGATTTTATAGGTCTAGCTTTTATGCCGTCTTCACCGCAAGCGCTATTATTCTTTAGTTTCTGTATTAAGTCGTTTATTTCTAATTCCGTAGTTGGAAACATAAAAATCGAACTTTCTGTGCTAGATGTGATATAACGTTCGTAGTCAGTAATGTTTGAATTATTCTATTCGATGCACCAGACTCCAAAAAGTGTTTGTTCAATTCGTCAGCAAGCATAGTCCCAGTGAATGACATGCCTTCGACAGTAAGCTCAGTAATACCGCATTTTTTGTTTTTTGACATAAGGGTGTTAACAGTATACCAGACTTTCCTAGAATTATTATAGATGTCTGCAAATTTGTTTTCATAATAATTGCTTCGTGCTCGCTTAACGTCGCGAGATAACTTGTTCCTCTCCTTTTTAAATTCAGATAGATAGTTCGGATACCTCGTTCTTATGAATAAGCCGTAAAGCTTATCACGATGTTTCATTCTTTTGTGAAGTGCGGCGTCAATCCAGGGTTTCCTTGATTTCTTGTTTCTTTTGGACTCCGTCATTGGAAACGCTCGCTCGTAAAGTTCCTCCACAGTCGTTATAAATGCGTCGTATGTTATATCGGGGTTAACCAAATCTAAAATGTTGTTCCAGTTTGTCTCCGAGACTAACCTCTGAAAAAAAAAAAAAATTTATTCTCGTTTATCAATCTAAAAGTAATCGGTGTGCATGGTGGTGATTTTTTACGTTGTGTCGAGTAAGGTGTGAAAAACATAAAAATAGGTAAATGGTCGCTAAGCCTGATATTAGTACACCTGCCTCTAGTTCATTCATTTGGTAGTTAGTGAAACACAAGTCAAGCATTGTTTCAGACACGTCCGTCACCCTGGTAGCTACTTTCACTACATTTTCCAGGCCAAAAGAATGCAAAGTATCAAGAAGTTTTTGCGTAGTTGGGTCTGAGGATAGCACATCTATATTGAAGTCACCGCAAAGAACAACATGTATACCAGTAAGCACAAAAGACTCTAGCATATCTTCAAGGTATTTGAGAAACATGGGTATTTTGCCTTGAGGAGGCCCGTACAGGACAACAAGAACAGTATGGCCACATTTGATCATTAGAGACTCAAAGTCTGGCGCTATCACAGAGTATTCGGCTGACACATCATAATCTAGACATTCTTTTACATAGATCGCCACGCCTCCTCCTCTCCTAATCTTTCGAGATAGCGATGTACATCTGTATCCCGAAAAATGAACAATATCGGAGTCGTCGGAAAACCTGGTCTCAGTAAAAGCTAAGATATCGAAGTTGTGGTCTAGGTCACTTAGAAATGTTTCAACAGCTTCTTGTTTATTTTTAAACTTCGAGCATTTAGGTGCAGAAGAGAAACTGCTTGTCATGCAAAGCATTACAGTGCTTGAAAGAAATGGAATCGTAATAACTGCCTTTTACCCCATAGCTTTTCATATAGGTGGATGACAGATGAAATAACTATGTGACAGAGAAAAAAACAACTATTTAGCCTATCATTTCCAGATCTTTCTCCGTACTGATTTTAATGACTCGGTCGCCGACGCCTCGGCGAACGAACATTTTCCCATTCCTTTGCCAAGCAAATTTATATTCCATTTCCGTTGCTTTTGTCCTCATTTGCCAAAATAGCTTTTTGTTTTTTTGCTGTAGATTTTCATTTAGAAAAATTTTTGACTTAGCTTTCCTCAGTTCTCCCTTTTTTTCGAGCCACGTGACTCTTGTCAGGCGGGATGAGAAGCGTACAAGAACGGGCGCAGTCTTGTCAGACCGTTCGGTCCGTGAGGGGAGTCGATGGATGGCATCGACATCTGTTTCACAAAGCATTGGCCAGTAGACTTAGTTTTTTAAGCAGAGTTTCGTTTACATGCTGGGGCAACCCGTGAATTTCTAAGTTTTGCCGCCTGCTGTATTGCTCTAGTTCGTTTACCTCTTGTCTTAGTTTCTCAATTTCTTGGCTCCTTACTTCCACCTCGAGTTTTTCCACACGCTTCTTCAGACCGGATATCTCCTGGTTTTGTAGCTTCATCTCGGCAATTACTTCATCCTTATACTTCAGTGAGAATTCCTTCACTGAGCGTTCAATGCTGTCAATAGTTTCCTTAATACCCACAAGGGTATCTACTTTCAGTTTCATTTCAAGCACTTCTGAAAGTTTGCTGTGAATCTGAGCGATCTCACTAGCAAGACCTGCTCCAGCTTCGTCACCGGGCTTCGATGCGCTCTGGCTGCTTCGAGTCCTCAACAACGCCCTGCATGTTGCGCACTTCCAGGACTTTTTTGTGGCCTCTGTCTTTTTCTAATATGTGCTGCCATTCACTCCGGAGCAAGTACCGATGTGATAGTTAAATTCACACTCTGAACAGCATAGATAGTCTTCATCATCGGGAAGCAATTCATGACAGGCAATACATTTGTTTTCCATTGCTGCCATGTAACGCTTGTTTACATACTACAAATGAAACATTCAATCAGCAGCAGCGGCAACCAAAGAACTTAAAATGTTAAAAAGAAACGAACCTGCGAAGATCAGAAGATACTTTTTTAGAGGCCTGTGACGGTACCGTGGTGCCACTGCTGATGAGTGCGTGTGAAGCTCGTCCTTGGTTGAAGACCCTTTTTGTAGCAGGTGCCGAGCGATGGCGTAGTGGTCCACGTGCGTGCAGCGTCCAATGGTCGTTCTCGAGGTCCCTCGATGAAAAGTGCTGCGCGCCGCGCTGTCGGCTTGATGAATCAGCAAAGTCAGCTGCGAAGATCAGAAGATACTTTTTTAGACGCCTGTGACGGTACCGTGGTGCCACTGCTGCTGAGTGCGTGTGAAGCTCGTCCTTGGTTGAAGACCCTTTTTGTAGCAGGTGCCAAGCGATGGCGTAGTGGTCCACGTGCGTGCAGCGTCCAATGGTCGTTCTCGAGGTCCCTCGATGAAAAGTGCTGCGCGCCGCGCTGTCGCTTGATGAATCAGCAAAGTCAGCTGCGAAGATCAGAAGATACTTTTTTAGACGCCTGTGACGGTACCGTGATGCCACTGCTGCTGAGTGCGTGTGAAGCTCGTCCTTGGTTGAAGACCCTTTTTGTAGCAGGTGCCAAGCGATGGCGTAGTGGTCCACGTGCGTGCAGCGTCCAATGGTCGTTCTCGAGGTCCCTCGATGAAAAGTGCTGCGCGCCGCGCTGTCGGCTTGATGGATCAGCAAAGTCAGCTGCGAAGATCAGAAGATACTTTTTTAGACGCCTGTGACGGTACCGTGGTGCCACTGCTGCTGAGTGCGTGTCACTCAGCAGAACCCACTGGTCTCCAAATGCGCAATAGATATGTGCAGTAGACCATTTCAGCTGACATTCTCACACTCCTTCACATTCGCACCCTCTTCAAAGGACCTGACGACCTTGAAATCGTCCTCGACGTCGTCCAAGAGTTCGTCCTAGACGTCGTCCTTGAGGTCGCCCTAGACGTCGTCCTTAGGTCACCCTATAGGTCGTCCTAGTCGTCGTCCTTGAGGTTGTCCTAGACGAATACTATCGCAATTAATAGACAACCAACAGTAGTCGTTTCTGCAGCGATTTCATATCTTCTGGCTTGCTCGTTTGCTCGCTTCAACGCGACGCTCCTGTCTGCTTGAAACGGCGATAGACGCCGCTACGGTAGACGCGTGATTCCACAATCTTCGCTCATGGTTCTGGACAGCGGCCGAGCGGCCGAGGTCGCGCCCTCTGCAGCACGGGCAGTTCGCGCGACCCTCAACATAGCCTTCTGTATACTCTCAAAGCCTGGCAGTCTGACGGCGTAACCATAGAGTGCCCGGTCGTAGATTTAGAGGGCGAGGATCTGGGTAGCACAGAGCACCAAAGAGCCATTTGTCGGGGAACTTAAAGGTGACCAGCAGAAATATTCTTCAGCCTGGCGGTAAGTCCTCCTCGCCCTCTTTTTTAGGGGCGAAGCTCCTTAAGGTGTATCCACACGACGGACCAAATTGCTGTTTTGGTCCGCGGGCCGCGCATCACGTGATCTTACGTCACCGGTCTTCGAGGTCCGCCGGCGGTCCGCGGCCAGCGCTTCTGAGAAATGCCAAGCGACTTTTCTCGCCCGGACCTTGGCGGCGGACCGCGGCGTTTTTAGTATAACTGAAGCGCTAAGTCTGGCAACAAGCTGACTTTTATGTTTGGATGGAATCCAAATCCAAAGTCGTTTTCTTTTGGCGCCAACTGTTGAAGACGAAGAAGACGAACCTTTGTTGTGCGACGATGGCGGCATGGTGCGACGATGCAACTTTTTACTTCATCGCGCTCGTGGAGCAATTCCCCGCTCTGTGGGATTGCCCTTTTCGGTTCACTTAGTCCTCCTCGTCCTCAATAGTCAACGCCAGGGCCACCGCGGCCAAACGTCTCTTTTGTTCAACCTCCATCTTGGCTCCTTACAATGGACCTTTTGTAGAATACGCGGTGCGCATGCGCGGAGTATTTGATGTGCCTGGGTTCGAGAGTATCTAGTTCCAAACAATCCGCCATCTTGCATTTTCTTGCCTTTGAGCGCATTGGAGACCCTCGAGACTCAAGTTTGATGTTGCGAACAAGGTGAACACGAGTCAACGTACTGACGACGCCCATTCTAGATTACGACGTGCACCGCAATCATGCCGGTGAACTGTGTAGCCTTCGGCTGTCGGAACCATTATCGCCCGGGTTGTGGAATGAACCTTTTGTGGAAACATCGGTTCGAGAGTAAATAGTTTCAGTACCCCTCTCGCTTTCTTTTGGCCGAGCAGAGAGGGAAGATGGTTTCGTTGTGCGACTTCGGGGCGGAAGATTACGCACGATGGGGACAAAGGCTAGTTTGGGGGAACCGTATCTAGGTCACAGCGCCTCAAGGTGGAACAGGATGTAGCTGACGTTTGGGTGTAGAACGGGTAGGAGAGGGCTTGCGCGCGCGTTGTTTTCTCGCCACTTAGCCTCGAACCCAGTCGCGTACTAGGAGGCAGCACATATTCGCCAAGAGGTCCATTAGCCTCAAATCAGCTCGCTGCATGCGTTTGGCGGAGCTGTGAGGTCGAGGGTTAGACCGGCCCGTTTGCTCTGTCGTGCTCTTTTGGTCCGTCGTGTGGATGCTCATTGCAGCCGGGCGGCCCGCAGGCCGCGCATCACGTGATCAATCGGTCCGCGGCCCAGTCCGTCGTGTGGATACACCTTCACCGCTCATTCACACTGGAAGCGGATCCGCGTTCGCAAAAGCGGTTGCGAACGCGGTTGCATAAATATCCAGTGCAATTGCACGCGCACCCGATGACATCAAGTGCGCGTGCAATTGTACTGGATCTTGATACAACCGCTTTCGCAACCGCTTTGCGAACGCGGATCCGCTTCTAGTGTGAATGAGCGGTTAGGGGCTAGCCATGTTCGTATGTTCGTCCGCCGTCGGGTGCTCGTGAGCTCCTGCTCGTGAGCTCACGAGCCGGAGCACGAGCACCCGACGGCGGACGGACATACGGACATGGCTAGCCCCTAAGGAGCTCACGAGGAGGAGCTCACGAGCACCCGTCGGCGGACGAACATACGAACATGGCTTCGCCCTAAAAAAGAGGGCGAGGAGGACTTTCCGCCAGGCTGAAAAATATTTCTGCTGGTCCCCCTTTAAAGGCCCTCGATGTGTTTGCGTTTGTCTGGCAAGTAGCGTCACATGCGCCACTGCACGGGGCCCGTGTCTCGAGCGGCCCTTGGAAGCAGATGGCGGCGCAGCACTGAAATTAGTAAATCCCTCTATCCTGGGAAAAGTGGCGCCATTCATTGTTGGAAATGCTCGAGACACGTGCCGCGCGCCACTTTTGGGAAGAACATGGCGTCTGAAATCTAGCTCAGTGCTGCGCTGTGCCTCCATGATCCTCCCAAGGGCTGCACGTTGCATGTGCCTCGTGCATCGACGCACCTTGCGCTACTTTTGAAACATGAAGGGGCTTTAGAAATGAGCGGCCCTTGGAAGCGAAGGCGGCGGACCACCCGCTCGTGGCACGTGTTTTGTGCGTTTCTACAACAATGGTTGGCGGTACTTGAAAGCGTGAATTATATTAAGGGACTTTAGGGGAACCCAGAGCCGTTTATAGTGAGAGAGTTCGGTCAATGGGCAGAGCTTGTTGCCCGCTGTAACCACCGGATTTCGCGACAACACAAAATGGCGTTACGTCTTGTTGGTTTATTCCTGGCGGGCAGAAGTAGTCATCCCCCGGTTGTCAGACTACGCTGCTGTGGTTGCCAGGCTGTCGAAATCTCCTTAAGAAGGCCGAAGACTCTCAGTATAAAGACTCTGGGGGACCTAGAGTTCCTGTATAGCTCCCTACGGGAGCAGAGTTGCGCGTTCACGCATGGCATGGGATCCAGCTCCTCACGTGACTGAATTCGGCGAATAGCAGCGCCGCGTGTTCGAGGCGCGCGGCGGGCTCAAAAGCCTGGGAACGTACGCCGGGCGCGTGCAACGTCTACTTTGCTGCACGACACTTGATACGGCTCCTCACGTGATCGGATCTCGGCGAAATAGCGGCGAGGGCGGCACGCGCATGTGGAATCAAACGCGAACTCTGGCTCCCGTAGGGAGCCTATACAGGAACTCTAGGGGAACCTGGACGTCAGCGCACAGCTTTTGCAGCGGCAAGGCCCCGAAACACATTTGTTGCGGAAGAGAAGTGTGTTTCGGTGTATCGCCGCAGAGGGGCGCAGTGACGAGGCGCTCCTCTTATCCGTTGTCTAACGCACCACCTTTTCCAAATCGGCGGCCGCCTCTCGTGGCGATCTATGCCAGGCTTTGTCAGTATATAGAAGGCTATTGCCCTCAAGAGCGACCCAGCGAAGCGTTAAAGGAGCGTGCAACCGATATTCAATTGGAATGTTTTTCACTTTACACCAGCTTACTGGCACTATACTCTGTTTCATACTTAGTGTGCAACGCTGTCAAAGCTTTTGGCGCGAGCATGGGGCTTCATCTCGTTGATCATTTGCACGCGTTCTCGCAAACCAAACCATAGATGAAGCCACGCGCTCGCGCCAGTAGCTTTGACAGCGTTGCACGCTAAGTATGAAACGGAGTATAGTGTGGCTCAAGGATATACTCGCACGCAACGCCACTAGCCAGAAACTCCTTTGTTGCGGTGTAATTTCAAGCCCAAAAGCGAGCATTTCATTCAATCTCTCCTTTGAAAAATTGATGACGTGACGTGGGATCGCGAATACACCCATATGACGATATTCGTATGCGGGTCATAGATTGGACCCGAGCATTGCGTGGGCACTCGATTTGGGCTCGTGATAATTACTGGCTCGAGAAGCATTCGGGTAGTGGCCCGTGTTCTAATCGCTGCAACGACGAACAATAGCCGAGCCATAACAATGTCTGGAACTCAGCGCGTGCCCTGTGCTTTGCCAAACCAGCACGTGGCTATGATAAACATTGGCGGCATATGATCGGATCCAGATCGCGTGGCCGCTTGTCCTGGCTGCGAGTTGAGGGGGGTGAACGCTGCTCGTTTTTCTTAATTTTTTTCTGGGACTTCACTGCGTGGGGGATATACGAACGCGTGTTTTATAGATCATTAACGTCAGGGATCCGTTCTAAGCAGTGTTGCGCAAAGTACAAAACTTGTTGCATCGCTCCTTTAAACCCTTAACCTCCCCC
Source organism: Ixodes persulcatus (assembly GCA_013358835.2). NCBI lineage: Eukaryota > Metazoa > Arthropoda > Arachnida > Ixodida > Ixodidae > Ixodes > Ixodes persulcatus. The sequence goes on from JABSTQ010005111.1 coordinate 49,978, forward strand.
CCCCCCCCCCCCCCTCACATTTCTGTGTCACCCACACGTAGTCTACGGAAATTTATGCAGCATACTACAAGTGCAACGACCAAGTTTTTGCAATCCGCGATATACTTTGTTCCGGGGTTACTTGGTTATTGGCCGGCGTCGCCGTAATCGGCATTCCACTACTGTCCAAACGCTCACTACGACGTCTTGAGCAGGATCGTTTCAGCTCTCATCGGCGGGAATTGGAGTCAGGCACTCAACTAAGACGGTTTAGGAGCGTGATGAGGAGGCTTAAACCGCGCGATTTGCTCACGTTGATCCTCACTTAAAATAATCTTGGTCGGACATTAGAGATTTGAACCATATAAGGGCTTAACCGCAATATCTCGCTGTCAAATCTAGTGGCGCGAGAGCGCGTGGCTTAATCTAGGGCTTTGTTTGCGCGAGAAACGCGTGCAAATGATCTGCGAGATCAAAACCCATTTTCGCTTCAGCTGCTTTGACAACGTTGTGCGCTAAAAAAGAAACATACAATCCATGTCGC
>JABSTQ010005112.1:0-125560 GCA_013358835.2 Ixodes persulcatus
GGCAAAAGCTTCTAAACCAAGAGCAACCTAAGCTGATATTTGAGTGTGCTCAAGAATGAATGGCAAAAGGTGCTTATGCTAAGTGGGAGATGTGCACAGTTGATTTTCTTTTTGCATATCATTGTAAATTGTAAGATATGTGTCAGCAGAAGACACGTGTCCTTTTGAACATGTCTTTGATTAGGGCAAACATAGGTTTTCCATACACAACCGAAGAGTTCGCAACACCATGCGAGGCCTGAATGGTTACATCATCTAAGCAATGTCAACGAAATGTTTGTAGCCGCAGACCGATAAATTTAGGTTTAGATAAGTATGCGTCATAGTTTCAGCCTCAAAACGCACAAACATTGTTGATATGTACCTTTCTTGATGACAGCTGCACCAGTGTGAGAGGGTCCACGTCGTCGAAACACTGCACACTATCTTGATTAGGTATGGCAAGATTTCTTGCTTGAAGTTAAGATCTTCTCCCTACGACCACCCACCGCAGCGATGCAGGCGTCGAAGGGGCGCAACGCAGTCAGTCACCGTCAGCCGACGCAGCTCGTTTGGCATGCACGGCTTTCCGCCCAGGTGCTTCGTTTGTACTTGGCACCGAGTGTTATTTTCTGTGCTTCTGTGTGTGCTCAGTGGCTGGATATGGGCCTCATAGGGCAGTTCTTCAGGCTCAACAGCGTTCGCCGAAGAACGTCTGAAGAAAATGCCACCCCGGCAAAAAAGCACGAAGACACAACGCACCAGCTTGGTGGACACTATGCACTGGGCGCGGAAATCAGGCCCTGTGGATTATACAATAAATACAAGCTATCTAAACGAAACAAAAATATTTTTAGGCTCAAACTGGCTTCTGCGGACTATACGCCTGGACACTGGTGCCTGTTATTATGCATTGTATATTCACTGCTGTTGTTGTGGCTTGAGACTACCTTCCTGTGATGATGCGGAGGGGTCAACTGAACGTCGAAATAAACACATTTAAGCACATCTAGATGCGATGTCCCTCGAAGCCAGATGGTCAGGGAAAAGGTGTGCCATTACCTAATTTTCCAACAGCACACCAATGGTCACGATCAAACTCACCGAGTCAAGGGGCAGTTTTCCATCATATATATTTATTGCCGTGTAATCACCAATTTGGTCCATTAAAAACCTTGAGGCTGTAGCCTATAGCACACCCATTCTGGATCTGCAAAGCTTATGCTGTAGACATGCATCATCACATGAGCATGTTTCTTAACAATCTTACACGTAAACGCTAGTTATGCAACGAAATTCTCATATCATCACATTTTTAGCAAGCTGAATGGTCCCACCTGTTTCACTTCTAGCTTAGGAAGTAAACCAATTCACAATACCACCAGCATTAGTGCCGCATGTGGCAGCAAAATGTCTTAACTAGGGAAGTAAACCTAATCGATCGTGTTGATTAAAGCACATACGGGAGAAATTATCAATCAAAAAAGGTCACTCGAAAGGGAAGTTTTCCCGCTGAACAAACCTGATTTTTTATTGGGCGTTCCGCAATGTAAGGCCGAAGACATTCACTCCGTGATTGGTACAGAAGCATTTGCTTAGTAGTCGGTCGTGCGTGATAAAAACAACAAAAACTAATGTGGATTATAAACGCGATAGATTCGCCTTTGCACGGAGTACTTACACTTACAACATAAAGCGTCAAACATAAAGCGACTATGGCCCACCTTTTGCTAGCAGCAATCTTAAAATGTATCTGTGTAGTAGTCACACCCGTGCACCAACCGAAAGCGTTGCTGCAAGCCCCTCCGCCGTCAACTTTGAGTCGCTGTTGAGTCTGAAGAACTGCTCTATGAGGCCCATATCTAGCCACTGAGGACATACACAAGCACAGAAAATAATACTCGGTTCCAAGTACAGACGAAGAACCCGGGGCGGAAAGCCGTGAATTCCAAACGATCTACGTCGGGCGACGACGGCGACGGCGACTGACTGCGTAGTACACAGGTTGCGCTCCTTCGACGCCGGCATCGCTGCGGCGGGTGGTCGTAGCTAGTCGTAGCAGATCGTGTCACCTCTGTTGCTTGTACCGGAACACTAGAGCCGCGTAATATTCTTGCTGCCGAAGTTTATAAGCTTACGTTCGCGACCAACGCATTTACACAAAGCCAACGGCCAGCGAACCTATCCCCCTCTTTCTCTTTCGGCGACCGGCCGCCAGGGCGGTGACACCGTCGCTGAAACTCCTCAATAGTCTCGGCGAGAGAGCAATGAGGAAAACGCGGGGCGTGTCCAATTATGATGACGCTTCTCGCTTCGTGATTCCCTCTTCAGCGTTATTATCAGCTAATCCCGCAATCTGATTGGCTACGCGGAGATGATGATAAGGTGCTCGACGTTTGCCACGCCCGGCGTGAGTATAATCTCCGTTACGACGGAAGCGCGAACATAATAGGCCAGACCCCTGTGTCGCTTCGGCCGGTGGTGACCACAGGAAAAACGTCTGCAATGATACTCACACTATGAATTTTGTCAAAATTCTTGGAGACGCCAATCGCTCCAATCTTCGGGGCTGGGGGCCCGGCGAATGACGAGCTGGAGAGCTAAAAAGACTGTTTGCGTATGACGCCGCCGAGCATTAGGTTTCACCATGCTCAGCGCCATATACTTCGTTTCATCCTATGTGCGAGCGAAGGCAAAGCTGGAAGCGCGAGCACGAAAGCTCTATGCGTTCAGGCTTTGCTCGAGCGCGCGAGCTGGGCAGAAACGCAAAACGCGCTGGTCTCGCGCTTCTAGCTTTGGATTCGCGGCTTTTTTTTTTTTTTTACATATAGATTGCAGAGATTGACGCTCCCAAGTACGTTGCGGCGAAGTAGCCGCTAAAGACTCTGCTTAGGGTGTAGGCTGCAGGATTGTGCACACATTTGCGACCGTGTGTCTTAAAACCTTTTAGAAACTTCTTACGACGAGTGAATACACTGGCGCCATCTATCGGGTAGTTGTGGAAGAGGGCAAGTCGTCTGCTTCTTGCGCAGGAATTGCGGTGACGTCAGAACAACGCCGAGCTCTGATTGGTTTTGATTAAAAGGATTGTGAGCAGACCTCAATGCTACTTGCCTTGAGGCCTACCCGCTATTTTTTTCAAACATCCACTAAGAAGCAGACGAACTCCCGCTCCGCATATATTTCCTCTTTCTTTCGTGCACCATTCATTGTTTTTTCTTAGCTAGATGAAAAAAAAAAAAAAAAACTTTTGACGATGTTATTAACTATGTATTTCACATGATATCACGCTCATTTGATCTCGAAAATACTGCAAAACCTTCTCTCGGGTGAAATGCAGTCCCAAGGTTACCTCGTAGATGGCGCCGACGCGCCAGTGTATTCTCGTAAGAGATCACAGGAACAGTTGATTTACGCGTTTGCGTTTGAGAGCGACTGCTTTCGATGAGGTACAGATTTGCAAACTGACGCACGTAATGTAGGCCTGGCCCACTTCCGACCTGTGCATAACTGGACTGAAGGGTTTGCAGTCCTTACCAGCTCAAATAAACACGCTATCTATGAGAATCTGTAGCTTAAAACTTATAAGATAACGCTGTAAGCATTATATTTGAAACCCACAGTAAGATTACGATGCGTAAAAAAAAAAAAAGAAAAAGGAAATCTACGTTATGCGGGAGTGTTCCTCTGATACCCGATAGATGGCGCCAGTGTACTATCGTTGCAAGCAGTCACAAGGGCTTGAAACGCAGTCGGGCACACTCAAAGGGAACTGTGATAACTAGTAGAGTCCATTCATTCGTAGGTCCTGAGTGCCCGCTGTTGAAATGCGTCGGTGGTTCTAAGGTGGCCTGCATCGTTGGTGAAGAAAGGTGCAGATGTCGTTGCGGTGAGGTTATTTCTTTTTTTTTTTTGCTTTTACCTTTTGGTATTACTATCAACAGCTTACTAAACGCGCTGCGTGGTGAGTCCCAACCATCTTATAGTATAGACCAGGGGTGGCCAGGCTGGCCCGGCCTAAGAGCCGCAAACAAATTCACTAAACTTCCAAGAGCCGTGGGGGGGGGGGGGGGGGGGGGGCAAACTTTTGTTCAGAGCGATGAACGAAACTGAAATTACTTTCGATCTATCCAAGTCAAAAGCAGTCCAACTGTAAGTAAGGGAGCAGTAGCACAAGACTACCAAACCGCAACCTGTCTTTTGATTTAAAACGCGTTCCATTTCTCTTTTTGGGGAAGTGCTCGTGTGACCGGGAGGGAGGCGGGGAAGAGGGGTAGGGAAGTGAGATGGGAGCCGCACTTTAACACGCGAAGAGCCGCATGCGGCTCGCGAGCCGCAGCTTGGCCACCCCTGGTATAGACCAACACGCGGCCCTGACGTCACGCCACTGAGGTGGCGCTGCTATCTGCAGGGCGCATGTGCAGACTTTTCACTTCACGCGAATCCGGGTTCTGCGCAGGCGCAGTGCCCCCACCTCGAGTGAAAACTCCGCGTTTGTCCACACCCTCGTGGAGGCTTGTTTGCAAACAGTGCGTTGCATGTATAACAACGCCCCGCGATTATCCTGGATCGTTGGTCTCCTCCGAATGAGTTTTAAACAATATCACCTTCAAGATACCTCCCCCCCCCCCTTAACGTCATCACTAGTGAATCTCTGCGGAGCTGCCCAGCTTGAGGCAGCGTCACCGCCACTGCGTCTTGCAGCGTCTCACAGCGGGCGCGACGCGAGCACGCGGTAATGCCAAGAAGGACGCGTCTGTCGTTTTGCAGCGACTCCCGCCGATCTCCGGCGTGTCTACCGCTTGGCGCGGGTCCACCAACGATGACGTCATGCGCATTCCTTGTCTTTTTGGTGCGATTGGTGTATATATATATATGTTGCCCAAGGGCAGGGAATTTAAGAGGCGCCCCGGTCCACTGCTAGTCCGCGCGACTGGTGGACAAAAGGGGCAACTTTGACAAGGCCTTAGTTACTGAGCGATTGGACACGAGCATGCGTGCGTCACAGTTCGGAAACGAGCTCGGACATTCGAGCTCGAGATCGGGTCCCATGATTGCGGACGCAGGCCGTCTCATATTTGTCATTGGAAGTATTTTGGCTTTCTTCCAGTCAGGTGGGATTTTAGATTGCTGGAGTGATTGCCGAAAAATTAGTGATTGGTAATTTCAAGCCCCTTCGGCGTATCTCTTCAAAAACCCGTGTTCAATTTTACCTGGTCCAGCCTTCTATTGTCGTGCCAAGATTAAGAAGAAGGTTCGTAGGCAGCACAAAATATTGGGCCAATATTGGGGTGAAAGTGGGTAACTTGATCAATATTGGGTCGGGATCCCCAGTCTGTACCCAGTATGTCTTAATATTGGGACAATCTTGATATAGATGGCCAATATTACCCCACTATCCATCCAATATTGGCGAATATTGAAGCAATTTCGGTATAGCTGGCCAATGTTACCAATATTGTCCCATTATTTGCCAAATATTAGAAAATATTGGGTCAAGCTTAGTATGACTGGCCATTGTTACCAATATTACCTCAATATATACCCGATATGGGTAAATATTAGTAAAAGCCTGATATGCCTGAACACCATTACCGAAATTTCCCAAGTATGTGCCCAATATTGGTTAATTACAGCACAAGCTTTGTGTGGCTTGCCAATTCTACCAATATTTTCCCTATATCTTCCCAATACTGGAAAATATTGGGCAAAAAAAAAAAACTATGGCTGGCTGATATTACTGATATTATTCGATTTGTGCCCAATATTGGCAAAACTTGTAACAAGCTTACTGGCCATTATTACCAAGATCACCTCAGTATGCACACAATATTAGGTAAATATTGGAACAAGATTCCAATATTCCAATATTGGAATATTGGAATATTTTTCCTAGACAGTATTACCAATATTATCCCAGTATGTGCCCAAGATTGGTAATTATACGGGGCAAGCTTGGTATGAACTCCTTCGAAAAATCGGCAAATCGACTCGCAATCGCTCCTCCGCGAGTACCCATCGGCGTTCACTGGTTTCCGTATTCAGGAGTTCGTTCTGAAGACCTTTAGCGTGCCTGTAAAACAGGGGTATTAGTCTGCTTCGAGGAGAGTCTCCTGTATCCACTATAGATGCGAGATTTAGTCAGTGTTGTACGACTTGAAAGGCCACGTAGCATCGCATGTTATCGAGCTCTGCGGTTGGCTGGTCTAGCTCGGTCCGTGTCAAGATTTTCATAACCATCACGCCAATTTGCAATCGAGGCATACAGAAGAAATAATGTTTACGTTTCGCACAATTTAAACTTAATCCACGCTGCATTTATTTTAGCTTCGGGCCACAGGGAGCCGCAAGCACAATCGATGAAACGTCCACTTCTTTGCGACGAACAACTGCTTGAGTATATCTGGTTCAAGTATTGTTTTGTTATTTACAATGCTCTGCAATAGACTGTCTACCGGCGAGGAAAACGTTGTTATCTTTCGTGAAGTCTGAAAGAAAGTAGTTGTTGAAGTTGTTAGCTTTATCCGTATTGCTTTCAGTTGCTGTGTCACGGCTTATATTTTTACGTTGGTTGATTCATCACCAAAGTCTATCTGGTGCTGTTCTTATGAATCAATGCAAAGTTTCGTTGTAAAACTTTGCTTTGCAGGTTTTATTTGGCATCCGAGTTATTTTATAAGATTTTTTATTTGTTGCTTTCCCGTAGCGCTTTTTTGTGTGAAGATTATTAATTTTTTTTGCATGTATATTTCACGTGTTATACACGCTTTACGTTACGTTCTTATTATTGTAGTCGGAATATATGTATTCATACAGTAGGAAAGCATAAACTTTAAATAATTCCAGAGGTCATTTGTACTAGTGTCTGGGTGCAAAAAATAAAAAAAAAATTAAATGAAAAGGGTCAAACTAAAAGAAAAAAGAATAGTCGAGGTAGCCACATCGTTAGCCCGATTGTTGTCGGCAACATGAGTAACCTCGCACTTACTTCTTGGCATAGACTCTGGTTGGTCAGATATGCTGTCAACGATGTCCACGTCCAGATTTTTATGAAGTAATCGCTCACAAATATTAGATCGAGAAGACTCTGTGAAGAATTTTGGGTACAGGTGGCATCGCAAATAGTCTGCGCTACCTGGTAATCAAAGCAAATGTCACAAAAGGGGTTAGCGCTATCCAGGGAAGGTAGGTTGCTTCACGCGTCAAAGCAACTAATTCCAGAGAGGTTAAAGTCTTCTGCCATCATTATTTTATCATCTGGATGAATTTAAGAGTGGAAATGTGAAAAAAGACCATTTTTATTGGAGGGTCTGTATATAGCTGCAATATACACATTGTAATCATTTAACATAAGTTTACAACCTAATGACTCAATATTTACCACAACCGGTATCGCTTTCAACTTAAAACACTTTTTGTACAGAGTAGCTAAGCTGCCTTCATGTGATTGCGCACCTTTCCTTATAAAACAGTAGTATGGTAAGGTGATTTCGTTATAATGAAGGTTCGCAGAAAGCCAGGTTTCCGTTATTATCACACGTCCGGTTCATGAGTCACAACCATCGCCTCCATTTTTTTTTTTTTTTCATTTTATTTAACAGGTTTTTTGCATTTATATTTATTATTTCTATTAAGTATTTCTCAGCAACAACTTTCGGGCTCCGTCATTTCGGAGAAGTATTTCCGGACAATTAAGGTCCCTCTTACCTTCGTCCCGTATGTACAGTCGATAATTTATTCTAACTTTATCAAATAGCCAAGTGATCTTATATCCAGCTATCTTGTTTTGTTTCGTTCGTTTCAGCATCTTTTTTTTAGGTTTCTTGCACGTTTCTAGAAAAGTCTTTTTCAATAAAAACGTTTGATCCTTTAGGTTTGTGGCAGTTTCTCAGGATTTTCATCTTGTCATAAAAATCGAAAATTTTCACTATCCTTGAATGCGCCTTGCCCGGGTAAATCTTGCCGAGATGGTGAATTCGTTCCATCGCAACCGCTGGCAGTTGTAGTTGATGTTTGATGACATGTTGTTATCCTTGCTTCGAGAGTGTTGTGTTGGCGGCCAATTTCTTGAATTCCAACAATTAGCAAGTTATTGCGGCGGCTGTGGTTCAGCAAGTCCTCATATATGTCTTCAGAACGTTTAGATTGGTTTCCAAAAGTTGTACTTTTGCGATAACGTTATAAACTTTCGAAATCATGATTCCGATTTTCTTGAGGCTAGTTTGAATGCTGTCTCGTCTCTTCGCTGTGGTGTGCTGATTTATCCTAATTTCCTTGCGTTCAGAACACATTACATCCAGTCCAGTCGTTACATCCGTCAAGGTAACAAAACAAGGACGGGGTTGCTTTCAACGTCCCCACAGAACACGAGAAGATTGTTCACTAATTGAGACAGTACACAAGATAACAGGTAGGCTCCGTGGGCACGGTAGCAAGAATAAACGATCGTTTTTACGTCTAAATGAGGTTGTGCAGTTCTTTCTCACCTGGGCGCTGAAGAAGAACGGGGTAAGAGCCGTCATCCCTGCACAGCCACCGTGCCCACGAAGAGAGCCGTTGGAAAGGCGCGTCTTTATAGACGCTTTAAACACGCGCCAGATGGAGCCGCCACTGCCGACCGATCTCTTGTCTTACCGAGATGCCCGAATCTACTGAAGCGGGCATTGACGAGCCTCCACAAAGGCCTGTGCTGGGGAGAAGGACACAGTAGCACCTTAAGTGGCAATAACCTGTCCTGGGGCCCTAATCTGGACATTTGGCGAGAAAGCCGGCGAGAAATCTGGCGCCCGTGATTGGCCGACGCCGCAGTTGACCTTGGCACCGGCCAATCATAGCCGCCAGATTTCTCGCCGACTTTTCCGCCAAGTGTCCAGATTAGGGCCCCTGCTGTGGCAATAACGAAGGGAAGCGGACGGAATTAGAGCAAACGAAAGAAATTAAAGACTTTTGCAAATCTCTGTAATGCGAAATTAGAGTGCAGCTCTTGAGGAGGAGGAGGAGTGGGGGGGGGGGGGGGGTACGGAGTGGAAGATATGCCCCTCGTCCTCCTCCGTACCCACTCCTCCTCACCTCCTCCTATATCCCCTGCTCTCCCCTCCTCCTCCAATACAGTTTCCCCGCTAAGTTTAGCGGGGAAAACGATGTCACATGACTTGGTGTCAGGCCACCTGCGAGTCAATTCAGTTTCTCCGCTAGATTTAGCTGGGAATTTGATTGGTGTTGAGGTCACGTAGCGCGGAATTGAATTGGTGTTGATGTCACGTGACGTCAATTTTCCCGCTAAATCTAGCGGAGAAACTGAATTCGCCCGCCAAATTTAGCGCGGAATTGAATTGGTGTTGAGGTCACGTGACGTCAATTTTCCCTGTAAATTTAGCGCGGTTACGTTGACGCCGACGCCGCTCAACTCGGAAACGGGCGCCTAAGAGCTGCGCTCTAAAACTGAAGGTCGGTTATGGCGGCGCCCATGCTCAGCTGCTGCAAAGCGTCTTTGACTCTTCAGTTGTGTTGGGGGCGTTGCTGCACCCATCGATGCCGTTGACGACGTGGGAAGAGCGCTGAAGCCACGTAGATGCCCAAACGTTCCCATTCCCATTTCATGGCATAATGTCGGTGGCACTTTCGCTGTCGGCTTCGCTATCACCGAAAATAATCCGCTACACAAGACAGGAGGGCGTTGACCCTCTGTCAGATGACCAGACACAATAACAGTAACTGCAGTCAGAACCTGCGCGATCAATAAGAACGAATTAGTAGCCATCTTCCTTTCACAGCCACCGTGCCCAGTACAATATCTACGATTAAAAAGCTGGATTGACCATGTCCAAGGTGTCGTTTGGGCAGACTGGTTCCGCAACCAATAGACACCTTGAAAAACCCCATCAAGCAACCTTGGCGGTCGCCATTTTTGGTGTACGGAGCGTCCAATTGGATCCGAGTCTTCGTCGAATACTGACGCATCCGTTGTCTCCCATTTTTTAACAAGGCACGTCACGGCTTCCGTAGAAACTTTTCTTGTGAAACACAGCTTTGCTTAACCCATGGCCTTTTTTCTAACCTCGACTCCGGTTTTCCAACCGATGCTGTCTTTCTTGACTTTGCTAAAGCTTCTGACAAAGTACCGCATAACCAACTGCTACTAAAACGTTCGTCGTTAAACCTTGACACTAACGTACTCTCATGGATTAAATCTTTCCTCTCGCAACGAAACCAGTTTGTTTATGCTAACGACTCATCATCTGCCTTGCATCCGGTGTGCCCCAAGGAACAGTCCTTGGTCCACTACTCTTTCTTATTTACATCAACGACCTTCCGCTTCAGGTGTCTTCATCAATGTGTTTATTTGCAGATGACTGTGTCGTTTATCGTAAAATTTCATCTCCCTCTGATTCTGCAGCGCTACAAAGTGACCTTGACTCTATTAATGAATGGTGTAGTAATTCGCAAATGTCCCTCAACGTTAACAAATGTAAACACATGCGCTTCTCTCTTTCCACCTTCCAAACTTCCTCTCCTCTTCTGACACATACAAGTATATCGGTGTTCTTCTAACTAAAAACCTCTCTTGGGACAGTCATATTAACTCAGTGGTTTTTGCTGCTAACCGAAGCCTAGGTTACCTCCGTCGCAACTTCAGATCTGTCCCAAGTAACCTAAAGCGACCCCTTTACATTTCCTTAGTACGATCGAAATTAGAGTATGCATCCTTCATTTGGCACCCCCATCTTTCTTCACTAACAGATAGTATTGAAGCTGTCCAAAACCGTGCTGCTCGGTTCATTCAATCTGACTACTCACGTTTTTCTAGTGTCACTCCAATAAAACCGGACCTTTCTCTTCCCTTACTTACTACCCGACGGAAAATGTTTCGTCTGTGCCTATTGCATAAAGTCTATTATTCGCCCCTACTACATCAGACTCTTCTCACTCCGCCAACCTATTCGTCTTCTAGACTAGATCATCCTAAATAAATAGCCCGGCCGCGATGTTTTTCCACAGCACATCAAAACGCCCTTCTCCCCGACGCAACTGTGGACTGGAATGGCCTTCCCGGTGACATCACAGCCATCGAGGAGTCCGCCGCATTTCGCGAAGTGATTCAGCAATATTATAATCCCCACTCCCCTCTCTAACGCCTCACGGCCTTGGGGGTATTGTAAATAAATAAATAAATAAATAAATAAATAAATAAATGCAGGGTCAGAGTACGTGCCCAAACAATGGCGGACTTGGCAGAGCGGCTACTAGATGGCGCGTGCACTTTTGGCAAGGACCTATTGCCAAAACAAATATCACTGTGCTTTTCTCGTACTTTACAGTGCAAAGTGAGGACCCGTGCGAGTCTGTTCAAGACCAGCCCTGCCCCTTGGGCAAAAGAAACCACTGCACGACTCAAGACATCACGTGCAAGTGTCGTTGTGGTACGTTGGTTCGCAAGAAGCTATCGTCACTAAAAACTTAAGAAACGTGAAGCGGTGCGAATTCCTAGCTTCGTATGATCAATCCACAGTCAATGAGATTAAGGCCCTATAAGAACGCCCCATAGGAATCACGAAACACAAAGCGTGAACGCAATGCGTGACGTCCAGCGTTTCTTAAGCCGTCGATGAGGTTGCCGAGTGATAATGGAGAGTTCTAGGGACCCGTTTTTGTACATCCCATACGGTACGATGGTCCTTCCGGTACGCACTGCGCATGCGCCACCTCAGAAGAGTCGCATACGCCCAGTTCGTACCTCAGGGCCCATCGTATACCGTATCGGATGTGCATACAACGGTTCCCTAAAGGCCCGTTCACACTCTTGCGACCGAGTACGACCGAGAGAGACCAGACCGGTTTTTAATCCTCTTGCGACTTCTTAGGACCAGCTCCGCTGCAGCGGAGCTGGTCCTAAGAAGTCGCAAGAGGCTTAAAAACCGGTCTGGTCTCTCTCGGTCGACCTCGGTCGCAAGAGTGTGAACGGGTGCAGCGGAGCTGGTCCTAAGAAGTCGCAAGAGGCTTAAAAACCGGTCTGGTCTCTCTCGGTCGTACTCGGTCGCAAGAGTGTGAACGGGCCTTAAACCTCTCTATGATTGAAACGCCGCTCGACCTAAGTTGCGTGTGTTAGAAGGCAGCGTCTATTGGAAGGAAAATATCAGCAGAAATCTGCTTTGGGAAAAAATCTTGCAAGGTGTATTTATTTATAAATTCATCGAGTCCCTAAGGGTCCTTATTCGAGGACATTGATAATATCAGAGGCAACGTATCACCAGCGTGATGCAGTTTACGTGCAATAGCATTTGAGGACGTACAAGTCAAACACGCAGTAAACAAAATGTTAACAACACAACGATTGGCAATTGTATGATAAGAGAAACATACGGGCAATGTAAAACATTACCGTTCGTAATAAGCGAGTAGCGTACATCAAAAGGACTAAGGATCCAATTAGAATATTGGTAGAAATAAACAGCATGATCCTTCAGGGTAGCACACGATAAAGGCTGAACTCCATGGGACGAATATGCTGCGAATAACCGACGAATTTTGCCCGGCGGCTTTTGCTCTGCGCGTGGAATCAACACAGTGGCTGCTACGTCGCGCGCAAAGCGAGCGTGCCGTCGGGCGGCGTTCGCCAGTCATTCGTCACATAATTCGTCCCATGGAGTTCAGCCTTAAGGCAGGTGCATGCAGTGAATATTAGTATGAGGAAGAAAAAGAGGAATTAGAATAACTATTTGAGAGCCGAGAGATTGAGTGGTGGCGACGATTGCGCCAAATCTTTCTGTCACTTCTTGTCTAGGTGCATGGGAGAAAGCTGTTGCTTAAATTTAATCTGGGTATCATTAAATCATTCTGCGAATTGTATCTGCTCTCTTTAGTTAGTGGGCATCTTAGCAGCAAGGAAATGCCGACCTTCACTCTAAAAAAAAAAAAATCAGTACTTGAAAGGTTTTTTGACACGCCAAGAACTCTTTCAGCTCGTGAAGAACGGTTTCGCCTCAAGCACTATCGCCCCCTGGCGCCCTAGAAGGACAACTGGACGATGAAAAACTCTTTCGCATAAAAGGAGCTTAAAAGAACCACTTCTAATTGTTTTTTTTTTTTTTTACGAAGAACCCTTTAGAGGGTGCGTGAAATAAAATATGGACAAGCGGTAGGACCCCTAAAAGTAATTTTACGACCAGATTTTTTTTAGAATGTAGGTTACCCCCCTATAGTAACCATTCTTGGCCACCTCCTACCCTATGTGAGGAAGTGCGGTCGTCCTCGCCAAGAGTGCTGCCTCCGACGGTAATAAAATGCCGAAGAAAAGTGTGTGCCGGGGGTCGTTGGGTCGTTTGGTCATAGCTATAGGTACGATGGTTGGAAAAAGATTACTGTAACTATGAATCAGTGAGTTCTGTATTCCTCCAGGAAGAAAAATCTAACAAGTTTGCCAAGATAAGTTTCTTGTGGGCTTCGCAATATTTATTATACCCTTTGTCAATAACAAACAATGTTTTCAATAAAGCGGCTTCATGTTTTCGGGGTCGCTGGTACCTACGCACTACCAAGGACGTTGTTTACGAGCACGCAGTTAGACGGTGGCGCCATCGTTTAGTGGTAGGCTCAAAACGCTCCGACGTCGCTGCACACGAGTGGCTAGGAATTGATTTACCGGCCACTCGCAAGATGGCAGCACCAGTTTTGGAAGTTTTGGGTATAGGGAACATGCGCATAATTTCTGCCTTATTGGTGGAAAGTATTCCCGGTACAGTTTGTCTGCATTAACCAAACGAAAAAGGCGCGTATATATGTAAATGTGTGAAATATTTTACAAATAAAACAATAATATACTTGATACATACGAAATCCAAGAGAGAATAATTGCAAACACAAATACATATTTTTGTAATCTGCCAAGGCGGTACACTGACATTCGATACAATAACTATAAACTGATTTTGTCCTAATACTAACTGGGGCACAAAGAGGTCATTCGTATATTTTATTTCATGTCATTAGCGTGTTTAGGAGCCTCTGAACGTGTTTTGCGGGGTTATTTGAAGTGTCTCTTAGATAAACGTGTTTGAGAATGTTCAGTTACCAAAAAAAGAACAATAAAAACGAACACCAGAATATTTGTTTCGTTGTTCATCTCCAGTAAATTATTAATATTTACGCAGGGGTCCTGGATTTGATCCCCACCCCTGTCCGTTTCGATCTGGAAGGGCCTCTTACCGGCGAGCGGTCGTGTATCACTACTGCGTGATTCATGCCACAGATCCTAGGCTAGCAATCCTACTGCACTTGAAATTTTTTTTTTACCTCTGTCTATAAATTCATGCATAAAGTAACTACACAGCAAAGAAACGTGTTTTATATAGCTTTACAAATGCCCTCATCTCCTAAAAAGAAATCTCGTAAATTAAGGAGTAAGTCTGAGACCCTTATCATATTCTTTAAAAAAAAAAAATATGTATTGACGTCATTGCAATGACCTCCTGGTTTAACTTTTGAGTCTTCTCTCTTCCCATTTCTCGCCTGCTCTTCTTGGAACATTTATCTCTCATAGGGATCGAGTGGTACGCTTTACTTTCGCCACTTAGGGAAGATACGGTTTATCGAGAATATCGCCTCGATAAGTATTTTACGACACATGGCGGTTGCGCAAAGTAAACGGCTTGATATTTTGAAACAACAACATTATCGATAACAGGACTGATAATGCTCTCCAATAAGTTAGGAAGTGATGTCCTGTCCCTCGTGAAATACATTGCTGCTGTCCTCTCCACCGAGCCTCGTGTAAAATTCTCAAATGCATCCGGACAAAGTGCATCTGTTAACCTGCTGCGTTGCAGGTATTGACGCATGGTCGAGAGATATGAATAACTCTACTACAGCATGTAAACTTACGTTTCTAACTCACTTTAGACGGTCCGCAACGTATCTCGCTGCGATTTCCCCAAAAGAGGTGCGGCTAGGTGGTGGAAGCATGGAGTGAAAATAGTAACAGATGAGTTTACCTGGTTCAAAAAAGAAAAAAAAGGAAAACCTGTTTCAGGCTATCTGCCGCGGCATTCACGGACGACGTCATGATTGGGCTCGTCTAGTTGAATGTGCTGCCGAAAGATGGCGCAACGTGAGATCCGAGAGTAATGCAGCGCCTCGACCGGTCATCTGCCGTCCCAAAAATAGAGAGCCGTGAGGGATATAAAAAGTTGCTTTCTTATTAGGTTCAATTTGTTTTTTTTGTTTTTTTATGAATAACTTGTCTCACAATTAGAATTTAACACTAGAGAGAAGCACGCCGGCATAGTGAATAGTTTCCGAAGATCGTCCGCTAAGCTCGGCGCCGGCGCGCTCGGCGCTTCCGACATCTGTCGTCGGCAGAATAAACTAGGCGAGCGCGGTCATGATGTCGTCTGCGAATGCTGCGGCAGATAGCTCGAAAGAGGTTTTACTATTTTCTTTTTTGAACAAGGTAAGCTCATTCGTTGATATTTTCACACCATGCTTCCACCACCTGGATCCACCTATGTAATAAAATAAAGCTCGATGAGTTGAGAAACCGTATTTTGAGGGCCGTTTGAAGTGCCTTAGAAGCGTTAGTTTTCATGCTGTAGATTGACTTACAGCCCACGAACACTGTCTGCATCTTTTTCGATCAGGCTGAACATCTAGATTTCAAGATGATAAAAATCTACGAAGCAAAAACCATAACTTCTTGGTATGCGAACGCAAAATGAGACAGGGGACACACAAAAAACACGTCGGACCCTTTCTCATTTTGCGTTCGCATACCATGATGTTTAACCAACACGCTCTCACGATTCTACCTATGCTCATAACAGCTGATTAGTGCAAACCAAATACGCAATGATAGGTTAGCGAGAGACGATGGGGTCGCAGCGCCTTGATCTGCGGCTTTTATTAAACGTTTTGCTCTCTTTAAAATGAGCATAGTTCTGAGGGTAAATTTTTTCGGATCAGTCTAAAGCCCGCCTGAATCAATTGAAGGCTCTATACTAAATCGACTCAAAGATTATTTTTATGTAATTCGAACGTTTCCGGAAGGTAAGATCAATTCGCGAAGGAATGACAGAGAACCTGTGGCCCTATGCTACACGGCGGGACCATGCGGAACCAAGGAACCAAGACAATGTCGTCTGCTGTGATTGGCCAGCGCCGCGCCGCTGACCAATCGCAGCCGTTGTCCCGGTCTCTTCGTCCCGCTTGGCCCCGTCGTGTAGCATAGTCCCCTTAACGTCAATTCTGGGGGACACACTTAGAGCGGGGCTTAAAAAAGGAGGGAAAAGGAAGACCTAGTGATGGAAGAGAAATGTACAAAGCAAGAATAATACTACTACGCTCTAAGAAATTCCTGCGCGTCTACTTACCCGCAAAACCCTCAAAGAGACAATATCTGCGATCTACGAAATCAGCTCAGCGAAATGATGAGGCGGAACATCCGTTTAGACCCCAAAATTCAGTCTGCGCTGTGGCATTACGCAACGCAAGCATGACGCTTTGCATTGCGTAATGCCACAGCGCAGACTTAATTTTGAGGTCTAAACAGATGTTCCACCTCATTATTCGCTGAGCTGATTTCGTAGATCGCAGAGATTGGCACTTCGAGGGTTTTGCGGGTAAGTAGACGTGCAGGCATTTCTTAGAGTGTAGGGACGACTGTGCATGCGGAGGGCAAGTTCGTCTGCTCCTTCTGCAGAGGTTGTGGTGACGTCAGAACACAGAGCTCTGATTGGCTCTGATTGAAGGATAGTGGGTAGACCTCAAGGCAGCTTGCTTTGAGGTCTACCCACTATCCTTTCAATCGGAGCCAATCAGAGCTCGGCGTCTTTATGACGACACCGCAACTCCTGCCCTAGAAGCAGACAGACTTGCGCTCCGCATAATCAACGAGAGCTTACAAAACGCGAGGCTTGGCTTCTATGTTCAAGCTTCTTCATTCCTGATTCGTTCTCTGTAGCTCTTATAATCACTAATGCCGTAATCTCATTGGGTGCGGAGTCATAATGAGATGTTTACCACGTTCTATGTTTATTAAGCTGTTAGTTACTCTAGACGATGACAAAAGTCATTGCCAGAGCTAGTATCCTCAAATAAAAGTCGTCCGTCTTACCACTGATATTCCATCACTTAAATTACACGAAGTCAATGCGGTTGATGCACATCAAAGTGTAGCACAGGCTATACATCCTAATGGGTCTTTACGCTTTGCTTCACTGCAGACACAAAAAAAGTTCGCCTGGAACAAGAACCTTTACACTGGCGCAGTCAAGTGGGTGAAAAGTAACGAAAAAAAGAATTATTTGACCAAGTATCCACCAACGTTTCACCGAGCAACTGTGAATTATGCGCGGTTTTGAAAGTTGACTGTCAGGTTCTATGAATAACGAGGCAAATTCTGTTAAGTCTACACGTGTTCCGATGCTAAGAATGTACACACTTTTTTCTTAATCTTCTTTTTTTTATTTTTTATTGCAGTTCCCGCATGAGAAGAACCTGGAGCCATCTGGAGGAGTTTCAATAAAATAAGCCTCGAAAATACACGTGCTCCGACCTTCAAGGTTTCGTGGTAATCCTGTTCTCGAACAGGGTTGGCTACAAGTGGTCAATTGCATGTAATGTAGCAGCAAAGTGGGCAAATTAGCTAGAGTTTCCTAGTAGCAATTACTGACGGCTCTAATGACGCGCGAGGTTTTCAAGCCTTCAAGGTATAATCGATACCGCTCGGTGGTACAAGCAAGATGTCGCATCACTATAAAAGTATGTGCGTAACTTGCGCTTACAATTGCCTCCGAGTGAATTCGTGCAACAAAAACCCAAGAAGAAGAAGAAAAAAGATGATGTTATTCATATTAGCAAACCTAATTTCGTAACAAAAAAAATATTTTTTGGTTTGTTTTAGAGAACAAGTGATGGTGTTTTTGTGCGATACAAAACTCGTACTTCCTTTAGCGATGACCGATGCCCCGTCAGGTATTACTCGAGGAAGCCTTGTGACTAGCAAACTCAGCTGGCGTCATTACGACGGAAAAATAAAAAAAAATAAAAAAGCCAGCTCCTTTTTTCTTTTGAGGACGCACTATGAATTTAAGTATCTTGGTTACTTCATCGCTAGACGAGAAGGGAACTTTTAAGTTTGATTCCTCCAGCCGTCTGCGGTGCCCTTAAGTCCTAACTCGGTTAGCAAGGTGCCTAAAGCCACATCCACGCTGCTCGCATATCATGCTGAAGAGAGGGCGTTCGCTGCATACACAAAGACAGAATCAGGCAGTTTTAGAATAGCGCACGCTGAAGCTTTGCGTACGCAAAGAATAGCGTCGTCGCCGCTGCGCATGCGCCGAACGATAACCACGGTTTGCGCTTTGCGTGCGCTATTTAAGCGTACGCTATTTTTCGGAAATTCCGTGCGTACGCAAACGGTCTTTTGCGCTCCTCCAAGGAGGATTTGTGATGAGAAGTTCGCTAATGCCAAGACGAGCAAAGTTAAGAAAATGGCTGCTCCCATGACCGCGGCTGCGGCCGCTTTGGCGGCGACGTGAGTGCGACGTCGGCGGCACCGCGGTTTTCAATGCAGGACGACATTGCACTCATAGGGGGAGTTGCACGCCAGAAACGTTTCGCAAAACCCAGCAGGATGGGCAACGATCGCCGGCTGCTTGCGACGCGCGAAGGTTTCTCGGCGAAGGTCCTCAGTGCACGTGACCTCTCTTGCCGAGGCGACGCAAGCGGACGCGACCGATAACAAACCTAAACACCGAAAAAAAAAATTGTTTTGTTTCTTAAAGGAGCTGTGCAACGATATTCAATTGGAATGTTTTTCACTTTACACGAGCTTACTGGCACTAGTGGGACTCAAGGATACTCGCATGCAATGCCACTGGCCAAGAAACTCCTTTGTTGCGGTGTAATTTCAAGGACAAAAGCGATCATTTTCATTCAATCTCTCCCTTGCAAAATTCGATGACGTAACGCGGGGATCGCAGTACACCCGTATGACGATATTTGAATGCGGTTCATAGATTGGACCCGAGCATTGCGTGGGCACTCGATTTAGGCTCGTGATAATTGATAGCTCGAGAAGCATTCGAGTAGTGGCCCGTGTCCAATCGCTGCAACGACGACAATAGCCGAGCCATAACAATGTCTGGAACTCAGCGCGTGTCCTGTGCTTTGCCAACCCCAGCGCGTGGCTATGATCAACATTGGCGGCATATAATCGGCTCCAGATCACGTGGCCGCTTGTTCTGGCTGCGAGTTGAGGGCGTGAACGCTGCTTGTTGTTTTTTAATTTTTTTCTGGGACTTCTAATGCGTCGGGTGCAAAACGAAGGCGTGTTTCATAGGTCATTAACGTCAGGGATCCGTTCTAAGCGGTATTTGCGCAAAGTAAAAAAATTGTTGCATAGCCCCTTTAAGTAACAGGACTTTCGTGCGTGAAATAAAAATTTGTTATTGTACCTTGGTGGCGTTGCAAGCGCGAGATGCATGGCCTTCGCGGCTGAAAAAAACGCTATTCTGAAACACTCCTACGTAGCGTGAGCAAGTGCAAGCGCTAAAATTGCGTAAAGCCTTTCGTGCGTGAAATAAAAAAAATTGTTATTTTATCTTGGTGACGTCGCAAGCGCGAGATGCACGGGCTTTTGCATCGCGGCTGAGAAACGCTATTGTAAAATACTCTTACGTAGCGTGCGCAAACGCAAGCGCTAAATGTAGCGCTAGCGTGCGCTAAAATTGCGTACGTTACGCTAAAGCTCCCCGTTATTTGTGAACATGCGCCTCCAGCGTGTTCGAAGCACGTTGCTTTACGCTCCAAGTATGCAGACAGTTCTCTTTTTTTTTTTTTTGGTATGACCAATGTGACATGCCAGTCGTATGCAAGGGAGAAACACGCCTCAGGCATTGTCTGCAGACTGACTGTCTTTTGTATGACGTGTTAGCGGTGTGACCGGGGTTATGAGCTATTCCAGGTATTCCGCTCAGAGCATCCCGTTGCAGTTCTCCCACCTCTTGCGGAAACTGCGCGTTGGCCCATACCTCGTGGGGACTTCTTTCGGAAACAGCGCGTTGGCCTATAAGGGGTGTATTCGCTGGACGCCATAGTTGAGGGTGATTTTTAGTGCGCATGCTCGGAACGAGGTCACATTAATAGCCCGCTAAGACCGGCAATCTTGATGGTGCGGAATGAAGGATGCAAAAGAACTGCGGAAGCTCGCCGTCAGCACGCGCTCACCAGCAGCGCATGCAGCTATGGCCGCCAGTGAATCCTCCCTTTATGGAAGATTCACTGGCGGCCATAGCTGTGTGCGTGACTGCTGAGCGCGTCTCCGACGCGCTCAACAGTCTCTGGTGTTATGAATTCGACCTCCGTCTTTTTCAGTGATAACGAAGGTGCAGGCATGTTGCTGTTGACAGCCCCAATGGCAATTTATTCACTGATTTCTCTCCCAAATACGTTGTCGTGCTCGCCCAGTATTTTAGTGTCAAATAAACGTTCACAGGGTCTCTTACGTTTGCCCTAAGACGACTCGAAGGCGAAAGCCCAAGCGCCGATCCCAGTGAGAGCGAACCTCCGAAAACAGCGCGCTCTCTGACGACGCACTTTTGGCGCCGTTAATCTCACGGCATGTCGCACGCCCGCTCTTCCCCGCTGCCCGAGGGAAAATGTCCTCCCCTCCCACTGGGTTTGCGCCGCGCCTCCTCAAATTCTGGCACAAGTAACGCCATCTCGTGGTCCAGTGGCGAACCGTGGGTTTTTGATACCTTTCGTGTCGCCGACGTGTTTTCGTACCTTTCGTGTCGTCCACGTGCTTTCGCTGAAGGACTTTGAAAGTCGACTGAACAATGAAACATAAGGCGTTCGCCTTTATAGGAGTACAGTCATCGCATGTGCGGCTGTGAACAACGATTGGGTGAAAAGTCTCATATTGAAGCCTTTCATAATTCCAAGTTGTGTCCTCAGAGTCGATGGTTAACGCAGTTCCATAACGTTAGTTCCGAGAGGGCAGGCGGCAGTGCCTGAGACAGCTCGTGCCTTCTTGAGTTCTGCATGCGCAGAGTTCCAGCGAATTTGCCGCACGCGCAGAGAGACTAAAGTTCCCTCGATGCATTGCAGAAGCGGTAGCGTAGCCAAACTGGCTGGTGAGATCGGTCTGTTTGGTGCTCAGAGGCTACATAAAATGATTTTCAAAGTACCGCTGAAGGCCCTCCTTTCAGCAGCGTTACGTCATAAAACGAGCTTTCGGAATCACCGCTCTCGCGCATCTTCAGCGCCTATCAGAGCTATGCACGTGCACTCTTGCTATTTTCAAAAAGAAGGTCAAAAGACATCACGACTGGTGTCAGTGGGGGTAGAGTGAAGTGCGGGGGGATATGCCTATAATGTCCTTAGATGGGCCAGCTGGTACATTGCAAAAGGTATAGAGCGCCGAAAAAACACGGGCCGAGACACGAAGACAACGACCATGTGTCGTTGTCTTCGTGTCTCGGTCCGTGTCCTTGTCTTCGTGCCTCGTCGACACAGGTCAGCAACACAGGTCACAGGTCAGCACCCTGTGTCGTTGTTTTCGTGTCTCGGTCCGTCTTTTTTCCCTATACTTCGTCTTCCCTTAGCATGGACTATTCTTAGCCGGACATGCTAAAAGCGCGAGCTATATAGTTGCTTTGGGTGAAGCCTCGGCGGCTGCATTAGCGCTCGTTCAGCGAGTGCTTAAGTCAAGGAAGTCAAGACTAGCCGCTCGCGCTTGCACAGCCTTCGCAGTTAGTCCATGCCACGGTGGTCCATGTCCAAGCTAAGGTGAGACGAAGTATTAGCGGCGAGATGTTTTGGTGGTGCCCTCCTGTGGTTCCCCCTTGTGACGTCATTACCTTGCAAACAACAAGTTCGACGGTGTTTGTTATTAGCCTGGTGGGAGCTTGAAATCACATTGCGCTCTCAAAGGAACACTGCCAACACCGTCAAAATTAAAGTTCTTTCATTCCTCTTATTTCCGTCGATGATAAATCCCCTTTCCGACGTCATAGTCAGCGTTCGGCCAATCGTGGAAGGCCGACCACAGCGACGCTTTCGGTCGCGCACGGGGCTGAGCGACACGCGCTTGGTGGCCGAAAGATCTGGGTATGACGTATCGACTGGTCGTAGGTTTTTCGTGTTTTCTCGCTTTTAGTTGCATGCTTGTTAAAAGCGAACGTAATATTCAGATTCACGGGATAAAAATACGACAAAATTCATCTTTAACTCTTTTTTTTTTCCAAGAACCTCTTCAGCTTTGTTTTTTTCTTTTTTAAAACACGAACATCATCCAATGTCATGGCAACAGCAGAGCGGTGTTCTGGACCATCCTAAAAGTTCAGCCATTCAAGTTGGCGATAGACCCGTAAAATAGGCGCATTGAATGCAGATAGAGCCCCGTAAAATAAGCCGCCGACAGCTCAGCTGTCGGCAGCTCAGCTGTCAGCGATTCCGAGCATCTTATTATCGCTCCTCGGCCAACGAGACTGTGGTATTAGCCAATGAGAACTTCGAAGAACGAAGCCAGAAGCCACGCCCTCCGTTTCTTAAGCCGTCGGGAACTATAACAACTTAGACTGAGACGAAGTTTTTTGCATTTTTGTCCCTAAAGTAACGCCCTATCTATCTTTCGTTGGCTATCCTGCGCCTTAACTCTTCTCTCCGTCGGCTGGCCAGTCTCGGATTGAGGATTCGCCGTTTGTCCACTAAAGCCGGGGTCACACACATCATGCAAACGACAGTCTGCATACACTCTTAACAATGCCTGGGCTTCTACTTACCCGCAAAACACTCGAAGAACCGATCTCTGCGATCTAGGAAATCACTCAGCGAATGATGAGACGGTACGTCTGTTTAGACCTCAAAATTAAGTCTGCAGTCTGGCATTACGCAATGCAAGCATGACGCTTTGCATTGCGTAATGCCACAGCGCAGACTTGATTTTTAGGTCTAAACGGATGTTCTGCCTCACCATACGCTGAACTGATTTCGCAGATCGCAGAGATTGGCTCTTTGGGTGTTTTGCGGGTAAGTAGGCGCGCAGGCATTTCTTAGAGTGTACAGATTCGAACACGATTCACCGGAAAAAACTCAGCACGCGGCATTCGAACTACAACTCTCGGGAGCCGATCACCGCAACTTACGGAGGCAGCTCAGCGAATGACGATGTTGAAACATACGTTTAGACCAGAAAACGCAGACTGAGTTGTGACCTTAAGCAATGCAAGCGTGACGTTTTGCACTGCTTAATGTCACAACTCTGACTGCGTTTTATGGTCCAAAAATATGTTTCGGCATCGTCATTCGCTGAGCTGTCTCCGCAAGTTGCGGAGATCGGCTATCCGAGTGTTGTGCGGAAAAGTAGACGCACGGGCTTTTTTTTTTTTTTTTTTTTTTAGAGGGATAGCAGTATGACCGCAGTTTAACGGTATGCCAGTTCCATGGAAGGGGAAACACCACAAGGATAAGTAGAAAAAGAACTGAGTCACTACGCCAAGTTCGTGTAATTCTACGTCCCCCCCCCCCTTTTCTTTTCCCCCCGCTTTTTCTCTCATTTGTTTTACATACACCGACTCACTAAATTATACATAAAGTCGATACATTTCCAAGGTCTCTGCGTGCCATTTTCTTCCGTCGCTACGGTTCTGCTTTCTTTTTCTTTTCTTTTTTTCTGTTGTCTGCCTTTTTTTGGTCGCGTGTGGAAAGGTGTTTTGCTAGGGCTTGCGTAAACACAGACTACCGTATTCGCGGAACACGCCACTCGGCTTGTCCAGCTGCATTCTGGCATCGAATGTATCAGGAACTTAGTTCGGGAAAGGTAAGGTGAGCTCGAAGAGGCATGGCATACTTCTATGCGCTCGGAGTGCGCGGATAAAGGCATTGCTAATTATGCCCCCTTAGTGTATCTTTAGCACTACCAGCGCTGTGACGCTGAACATGACATTCCACCATGCTCAGCGTCAGAATGCGAGCTGGTTGAAAGTGATGAAATGCTTTTTAACGTTTTCCCCCAATCCCAAACTTTTGTCCGTTCGTCCGTCAGTGCATTTCCCGCTAAACTGAGCGGGGAAGTTGATATCACGAGAGGTGTACACGAGGTTCGTTTCTCAGCTAAATTTGGCTGGAAAATTGCCATGCCTGGACCTGACGTCACGGGACATATAGAGACCAATTACGTTTTCCCCTCTAGATTTAGTGGAAACATTTACGTCACGTGATCTGTACACCAATCCAGTTTCCCCAGTAAATTTGGCGGGAAAGTGACGTCACCTATGCGCCTTGGAGAAATTAACAGTCCGTGACCTAAACGTCAACTCAATTCTCCCGATAAATTTAGCGGAAAAATGAACGTCTTGTGACCTAGATGCCAATCCAGTTCCCCCTCTATATTTAGCGGGGGAAATGGACGTCGTGTGACCTGACGTAAAATGACCTATACAGCATTTCAGTTTGCCCGGAAAATTTAGTGGGAAAATATATGTCACGCGATACACCAACTCCCTCACCAAGAGAACGATCTCACCAGCCAATTTTACTACGCCACCGCAGCCGCAAGGCATCGAGGGAACTTTAGTCTTTCTGCACGTGCGACGACCTCGATGGAGCTCTGCGTGTGTATAGCACGAGACGGCAGGAGCCCTCGCAAGCACGGCCGTCTGCCTCCTGTAAACTAAAATTATGGAGGCGCCACGCCAGGCACGTAGCCAGGATTTTGTTTCGGGGGGGGGGCCCGCCCATGACAAAATGCTGTATGAGGGGGAGGGGGGAGAGGAGGTCCCAGCAAAATGAAAGATTTCGGGGGGGGGGGGGGGGCCCGGGCCCCATGGCCCCCCCCCCCCCCTGGATACGTGCCTGCGTCACGCATGTGCCGAACGTTTAGATGGCTGTATTCCCTATAATGCATTTCATGTATATGTAGTCGGGAGGGAACTTCGATAGAGGTATACAGTGTAGTGAAAGGAGACAACTCTTGAACGAGGACATACATAACTTTAATGACAAAGAAGGCGGACCGAAAGACGCGATCCCTTTCAGCGCACCCGACGAAGGCTACCCCTCGGCGAGTTGTCTTCACGTGGGCGAGGGAGAATCCATTAAGACGTCTGGCTCTTGAGCCGACGGTCCCCCGACGCTGGGGCACCATATGGGCGACATGCAGTTCACGTGGACGACATGCAGTTCGCGCTTTCCACTTTTACCCGCCTCCTGCTTTCCTATATATCCTCTCCACTTTTTACCTTGCACCAACTTGGCTGCCTCGCAGCTTAGGAGAAGAGGAGCGCTAAGAGCGCTATCTTCCCTGCAGAAGGTTGTAGGTCGGCCTTTAAAGATAAATGTTGCTGCCAATTGTTTTTTTTTGTCTAAATATATTTTTAGCTTCGTCATTTGCCGAGAACCCTCCGTATTGATTGTGGCGATCACCTCTCCCAAGTGCTTTGCGAGGAAGTAGACGCTACATGCTTCTTACAGTGGTATACCCCTAGAGTCACTCGGAACACGCAAACTCATTTTATATAGGAACGTCACTTCTTGTTCTTTGAACCATTTTAACCCACACGAAGGACGATTGGCCTCGCGCCTCCAACGTCGCAGTCAGACTGCTAATACATATTTAAAAAAAAAAAAAAAAAAACATTCTGCAGACATGTTCAAAGCGTACATAAAGTATGAATGCAAACATGCTTCTTCCAACATGCTCGGATAATTCCAACAACGGATAATTCGAATATCACATCTGCAACAAACACCGTGTCTTTTGCATATGCACGAGCACAGTAACGCGGCTTCAGAGAGGATTACCGTGGCAGCCCTGTCGTCCTTCTGATTGGCTGAACTGACGAAAGGAAGCCCGATGATTGATGTTCCCAGTGCGTCGTAAAGAAGCGTGCATACCGGAGCGTGTAAGAACGCGGGGCATTTGGCGAACGCCCGGATTCGGAAAACAACGCATGATAGTGGATGGATAAGCGAAGTCACACGAGGTCGGATGCGCGTATCTCTGCGAAGGCGTGCGCGCGCGTTTATGGGCGCTGATAGCCGTGTTTCTCTATCGGGCGGGTGGTGTGTTATGTCCTCGGTGGGCACCGTGCTGTCGACGAGCCCAACATTTCCCGATTCGGTGAGCTACGCCGTTTGTCGACTTCCTCGCGCGAAATCGGTGTGCGTTTAAGTATGGGAAGTTCTATAGTCCGTTTTACTTTGCGATGGGCCGAAGGGGGGCGTCTACGAGCCATCTTGGCCAGTAAAGCGCACTGAACGTGACGACGTGACTACGAGCCCCGCATGTCGCCACGCCTCTCCCTAAAGTCACTTTACGCTCACGTAGCCTTGGATTGGCTTGGATAGTTCGCGGTGTCGTCCGCGGTCCATCCTAAGATAAAACAAACCATAGCAAGTCGTGTGTCCTTGTTGTTTTTATTGTTGCAGAACCATAGTGGTGTTGACAACTCGCGCTGCCTCTTCGCAGCATGCTTTCATGCGCGCACTGGAAGTCCATGGCATCGGGACAAAACAACAACAACGTTATTCTAATATTTCCCGTTGTCATATTGATGAACCTATTGTTTGCACTAAGCTGCCCTGTTAAAAGACCGGAAGGTGAGCGCGGGCTCGGATTGCTGTCTGAGCCAATACGCGCCTACCTCTATTAAAACGAAAGAAACACACAAGAGGACGAAATAAACGACACAGCTACGTCCATCTTGGTTTTAAAAGCGCACAAAAAGACGAGGACAGAGTAAGAAACACAAACGACGGACGAGCGCTCGTTTGTGTTTCTTACTCTGTCCTCGTCTTTTTGTGCGCTTTTAAAACCAAGATGAATAACTACCAACTAGCCCAACTTTCCACCCTTCTACAGCTACGTCGTTTGTTTCGTACTCTTGTGTGTTTCTTTCGTTTTAAGTCAATTTAGATACACCAACACGCTCAAGTCTTTAATAAAAAAACCTCTATTAGTTACGAAATCAAGTGACTGGAGTAAAACGTAAGGGACCACGACGGTGTCCTCACGGAAAATATGAGCTGAAGCGTCCGATCGGGCCTTTTTCTGCGTCGGCGCAGTCCCCGCAAGCTCTATTATCTCTCAATTTGTCATTCAGTTCGAACTATGGGACCCAAACTTCGCATTCTATTCTTAAACCCAACCGCAACTCTCTTAGAAAAAAAGAAAAAGAAATAATTGGGCGGTACGACAATAAAGAACGAAGGACCGTTTCAGTTCATATCGTCCGCGAAAGTACATGTCGAGAAAGCTGGAAATCAAGCCATAACAGAATCATTCCACGTCATTATTTAAAAGAAGAAGAAGAAGGAAAGAAGCTATGCGGGGGCATTTATCGAACAAAAATACAAATCATAGCTTTGGTAAAAAAAAAAATATGTTTACACCGTCTGTTGAGCGTGTATCTTGTTTTCTATAATCACTGAAAGCTTAAGAGAGAATGTGGCCAGTACCGAGTGTTTAATTATCTCTCGGCAGCCGATTAGATAGCAAGAGTAGCTGATAAGAACACCAAGGAAAACATCATGAAGCAAAATCTTTAAAATGACAAGCAACGCACCGCGTTTCCTATGCTGACCCTGACTCTATGTGGAACGCAAGTTCGTCTGGTTCCTGCGCAGGGGTGGCGTTGACTTCAGAAGTCCGAGCTCTGATTGGCTCCATTTGGAACGATAGAGGGGTAGACCTCAATGAATCTAGCATTATGGTCTATCTACTATTCTTCCAATCAGAGCCAATCGGAGCTCGGCGTTCTGACGTCACTGCAATCACTGCGCACTAAGCAGACGGAACTTGCGCTCCGCATATGGTGTAGGGGACAATGGTAGGGTATAGGAAGATCCAAAACTGCGCCACGGGCTCGCCAGCTGCTGAAAAGTCACCAGCAAGGCGGCAGCACCGGAGTTTTTGTACGTCAGACCTAGAGGAAAAGGTCCGCCATGTTCGCATCTCGATTCGGGCGCCTGGCAGTGGCGGGACGTAGAGGATCATCATCGGTTGACCCGTAACCATAGGGCGCAAGGTTGCTGGCGAGACTTTAATCAACGACACGGGAAAAGCAGCAAAATAGAACTTGCAAGGTCGGTAGCTGGTTATTTCCAGCCTTGTTTTTGCAAGATACGTCCAACGTCGTGGCTTGTACTGAAAAAAAAAACACAACTAAACTTGACAGACAGTTTAACGAGTTCCACGTGTCGCGGCCAAACGAACACGTATTACCTCTTGACTGTATTTTGTTTTACTTGTCTTTCTGCCGCTGTCTTTCTCATTCTCACTCGTGGCACTACAAATTTCCGTGCTTACGGCTTGCAGCTTTCCGCTCTCCTCTCTATCTGGGGGTAGCAGGGGCGGACCTGTTCATAAAAAAATAGCTCCAAGGAGCGACTTTTTAATGAAGAAAAGGGCGCAAACACTTTATTTTTTCGAAGCAATATGTCTCCCGCTTGAAGAAATAGCATCTTCTCCGTAAGGTAAAATATGTTCGTGATACACTACTTTGGAGAACCCCCTGCCCCCAAACGAAATTGGGGGGGAGGGGAAGGGAGGGGCTGATGTAATGGGGGTGGGGAATAAACTACCCCCCCCCCCCCCCCCTCCCCCTGTAACTTGAATCCTGGAGGTAGCGACTGCCTGCCGCGGAATTTTCCACTAGGGTCCACTGCAACCCTTGAAGTGGCAGTCTCACTTGCCATTTTTATTCCCTGGGGAGTGGGTAAACAGAAAGACAGGACAACTCGATTCTGGAGATTCGTGTTATTCTGTCCCTGGTTTCCCACTCTCCAGGGTTTAAAGAATGTCACTTCTTAACCAGCTCGCCTACACTCTGGCACCAGACGGTTCATGCATCATATAAACGATGACAGAATTTTCCGCGGACGCGTCTGAATCCCGTTCGAAGCACTTTTGTTTCATGCGTATACGTACGCATCGAGCATGTCTGCAGAGAAGGGTTGTACGCCCAATATAACGGGACCGTCATACGGGAAAGAGACACGCTTCAGGCAGTAGAGAGTCTTAGGGAACCGTTTTCGCCCATCCGATACGGTACGATAGGCGCAAGTTTGACTTCTCGCGGCTACACGTCCACAGACCACGACGAGCCGCAGCAGACGGCTCCGACCCAGTGTGGGAAACACGCAGAGTTGCGTTCCGTCCCAGCGACTCGTGCTTTGAAGGCCACCGCGCGGGACCACGGCGTCCGAGATTCTCGACGCGCCGACGATCCGCGGCCTCCGGCCTGGGGGGCCGTGGAGCGGCGACAGAGAGCTCGCGCATGTGATACAAGAAAACCGGTTGAGCGAGGGTTCCGTTTATCAAGGGGTTGCCTTTCCACTCACGTGAATCGTGGCAATACTCCGTGTCACCTCGCGATGGACTGCGGAGGACGCTACGAGCCATCGGAACCAATCCCATGCCGCGTGGGTGTCACGTGACCTTGAGAAAGGACGCAGCGACGCGCGGAACGCGTAGTGACGTCATACATTCACAGCGCTGGATTGGTTGGCATGGCTCGTATAGGGTCGGCTGCGGGCCGTCGTAAGGTCAGACGGAGAGTACGCGCTCGCACGCAACGGCGACCTCTTTCCCGAGTTGCCATGCGGAGCCGGCTTCGTCTTTGACGGCCACTTGCGTCTTGACTTTTGCGCGTGCAGACTTTCTCCAGGATTACTTTCGCCTTCGAAGGAGCGGCGGGAGCGATTGCGTAGACGGTCAGTGGACTGCGAAAGCTTTCATCTATTTATAACGCGCGCTTGTTGAGACGCTAGAGAGGGAACCCTAGTTCGCTTGGTTAGCCACGCGCATGAGAATGTTTAGACGTTGTTGTACGAGGGTGTTTACCTGACGGTTTTCTTGCTTTCAGAGGAAACGACGTTTCTGAAGGACAAGAAGAACAAGGTATCTTTGGATAGGTTATCAGCCGGAAAAACTGGTATAGTTTTGGGGGAACACTACCATGTGTAATATTAGTTAACGTTTTCCTCGACGTGTACCCCCCCCCCCCCCCCACCCCCCTCTTTACCCGCTGTCCCCTGAGACTGAACCTCGATTGAGCTTCAATACTCTAATACCCTTGTTAGACGGGCGCCCTTAACCATAGTTAATTAAGTCACCCTTAACTTGACTTACGCATCACAGTTACCACACTATGCTTACGGACAGATATGTCAGAAGTGAAGAGTGCGCGTGCGCAGCTTTGTTGGGCGCTCAAGATGTTTAAGCTCAAGTGTGCCCATAGCTTTGACTGCATAGCCAAAGAACGTTTTCCAAAATTATTGACGTTCTCGACCTCCGTCGCATGGGCGCTGCCATCTTGGAATCACGCGACGCGGCCGCCGTGAGGTGGCTTTAACTCGTCGCTCTGCTCTGCTCTCCACGCCTTGGCGAAGCCGTTGTATTTGTGTCTCTCATCGCGTTTCTTGCCTTAATCTACAAAGCGTCGTCCGGTAATTACATTTGCTACCTAACTATATTCTTTTATCATGCGCATAACCTCTGCAGTTAATGTTACGACATGTTTTGACTATTTTCACTGTCGCCGGGTCAGATACATGTGAGGAGGTTACAGGAGGCACATGAATCAGTACTGACGCAGAGTGAGTATGTAGGTGACTCTAGGACAGCACAGGGGTTCAAAGGCCAATTACCTGTGACAACTTAGGTTGGCTCATAAATAATCACCGTCTGAAGCCACTATGTGTGCTTATTGAAAGCATCCTGATTTGCCTTCATAAGAAATGGAAAACAGTGGCTCTTGATGATATTTGGGATATACAAGGTAGGTCATGAATGTTTAACTTGCATTTTATCTGAAGCTCGGAATAATGGCAACCTTAACATGAGGTGATTTGTTCGTTTATAATATTACACCTATTAGATGTTAATCGTGTTTTTGCGACAGAAAATCGCTGTATCGGTTTATTCATAAAGTTAAAGAAACAACACCCAATGATTGGTCACGTGTCTGCAATCATTCAGGTGCTTTAGTGTTTTTCTTCGGATATCACAATTCAATTAAAGTAATTAATTTGAACAGAAAATATAGGACTTTCCGGGTGAAAAAGACTGACACAGACAAATTGAGAGTGCCCGGGACCCGACTTAACGCCAGAAAAAAGCCGTTTCTATGGAAATCAGCCGAGTGCAGCGTTGTTGTCGACTCCGGATAGGAATTTACTTTGAGCGGCTGCTGATGCAGAAATTTATAAACCGAATCAGTCCAAGCAAATAAAGATTTTGTCTACACAGGTCCATGAAGTGGTGCCTGGCATTTGCTGAAGGTCGTTTCTCTTGCGCCATATAATTTCATTTGGCAATTGTCATAAAATATAAATGTCACACTGCCCTTGACGGGCTGGCCACTTATCTTATATCCTGAGCACGCCGCAAGCAAAGATACGTTTTACACATAATTTATTTCCTACTTGGCGAGCATTGCAAAATGGTGGTAATGAATACCTTACAGGGGCCGATAGAAGGGCCGATTTCCTCCTCGGCCTAGCATAGACTATCGACATAAATCAAAAATACATAATTTCCTTAAAAAAAAAAAAAGCCTAGTCGATATCACGTTTTTTTTTTTTTTTAGATTATCTGCGCCATTATGGGAGCCTTTTTGAGCATCCTCAATTATCAAAAAGTGTGTTTGTGAGAATAAAAAATTGAGCAGAAAACTTGCGAGTTCATCTGTTTTTCGCAATTCAAGCACATTGTTCATCCAGGTTGTCGACTTACTCTTTGAGTCTGGCCGAAATTAACGAAGAACTTGGCGAAAATTAACGACGAACATGGCCGTATCTATGATAAGGTGTTTGTAAAAATAGACACATTGTGTTTCGAAACCACTACTTCTCAGAGTGGCTCAGTACAACTCCTTCATTGGTTGTGTTCAGCAACTTACATATTGTATCACAAAATAGACTTATGATTTCCTTTCGTGACGTCACCACCAGGATTTGCCCCGCCGTGGACCAGCGATTTGGCAGGCATGATCAAAAGAAGCTATGGTTTGGCCAACCGCCAGCCTCGTGTTCCCCTTCTCTGGGGGTTATTTTCGTCATTCTTGTCCAGCTCGCTTACACCTATGCATTTAATTGCGTTCTAATCGACCACATCGACGCTTTTTGTCGCGCACGTGGCTAATATTCCCCGAGAGTTTACGAAACGCCGAGGCGCGGCTGATAATGTTCGCACTACTCGCTTCACGATTTGTTCTTCGGTGCTCTTATCGGCAAATGACGCAAACTCATTGTCTGCGACGCGATAATGCAATTCTCAGAACTCGCCACGCGCTGCGTTTCGTAAATTGTCAGTGACACAACTCGCGTAACTGTCTACAGAAAAAGCTATATATTTGTTTCTTCCGTTTCTGACGCGTCATGGTGCTCCATTATATACTCCATGCCGCATCGATTATAAAGCAAGTTTTTGAGGTTGTTGCTGCCCTGCGCGAAGTAGTTCTCACAAGGCTTGGTAGTCCGGGGAAGAAACATTGCTTTTGGTGCTTGAAACATATAACTGATCAAAATGCACCTACTCAACACATGAGGGGGAAATTGAGTATTGAACCGCAAAAAGCAGGTTTTTTTTTTCTTTACTGCGTTTTTTTAGGTGAATACTAGTGATGTTTTTGCTGTGATGTTTAGCGGCAAATGGATAAATATCACAGCGGAAAACGGCGCGGTCCGTCGAGCGTGAATTCGGCCTTCGGACAATCTGTCAGGGTTATGTAGCTCCTAGCGTCATCTGTGACTCGACACCCCGTAGTTCGATGCAAACTGTTTTCCTAAACGACCTTGGCGCACTTCTGGCGTCATGAAAGAACCCGAGCACACCACACTTAATCGTACTGTTATCCTCAAGGGAAGGCGACCTTGCCTAATTCAAGGAAGGTGGGTACCAGATAAAATGTACGAAAAACATTCGCAGTTGTGGGCAAAAAAAAAAAAAAGACTTGTTCCTTCTTTTCTTGCAAACTCGGCGTTTTAATTAAGTTTCCGACTTCTGTGTTTACTGCGTCCAAAATGTGGTCCCGCGATGTCTGCGTGACCACGTCATAGAAGTCTCCCGCGATCGCCGACCGCGATCCTGGAGGCGTCACGACAGCCATGGTGGCTGTGGCAGACGCCTTTTAGATGCAGGTTGCGTTCGCTACAACTTGACAGTCCACGGAAGGTTCGGCAGTCCGGGGTTGGGACGCCGCGACGACAGCGACACTCGCGTTCGCTAATACTTTTTGCCGGTACTTGCAGCACCGGCTGCAAGGATCGCGACATCCGACCGCACGACAAGCGTGACACGCAGGCGTCTGTGACGCCATTTGTTGCCACTTTGGAACCATTTTCGATGTATCGGTGGGATGGGACGCTAAACAAGTAGCTTAAACGACTCGCCTGACTGTGAGATGAAAGGCGCGATGTCCGTTTCCCTCAAAATCGTGGAAATGGTTAGGCTATAAAAAAATCATGAACCATTCCGCTCTGTGAAGGTCGATGACCAGCGCAGCTGTTTAGCACACGCCCCAGACGTGACACAGAAGTTTGAGCAAAGGTACGAACACATTTATTGTCTTGGTCGATGGTCATCGTGACGAAAGGTACGCACATACGTGTCGAGGACTATCGCCGCCCCGAGGAGCCGGAGGAAACTAGACACGCGCGACAGGACCGCCACCGGGCGGAAGGAAAGGAAACTAGGCACGCAAGCGCTTGGAACGACGACTAAGAGAGGGCGGTGCGAGCCCTCTCTGAGTTCTTGTTGACGCACACGAAAAATACACGGAACCCTAGACATAAACAGCTTCGCTGTAATATATATATTGCCGGAAAATACCCTCTGTCAGCAATATTACTTATCTTTCATACGACGTTTCAAGTGGAGAACTTGCTTCAATGGTTCTCCCCTTCGAAACTTCGATGAAGAGCAATCTGCCCTGAAAAAGTTTATAGAAATCTTTTAAAAGGTAAATCTAACAGTGCTCAACCTTTGCTTTCAAATTTACCAGGAAGACGAACCCCTTTCGAATTTCAGTATGGCAACTTTGATCATCATTTCTGTGTATGCATTATAACATCTGTGCCAAATTAATAGCGGCCTTCTTAAGGCTGATGAAGGAAGAAAATGTATATTCTACCAAGTGGAGGATACGGGAAGCTTGTACGTTCGAGACGTCAATGCATCACAACTCACGAATTAGATACAGTGGTTGCGTAAGCGTTCATTTCGGAACGTCGTCCGATCAATCTCTTGGCAAAAGTTTGGCTGTGAAGCTTTTTGAGGGCGGAAATTCAATCAAGGGGCATATGGGTCGCCGTTTTGTACTGGTCAATTTTTATGCTCAGACCTTCGGAACTGAAACAAATTCAGAAAGAGTTATGAGGCGATAGAACAACCGATTTTCGTCTGCAATTGACGTACCGAAGTGACGGTGCCCATTGAAAAAGAGTTTCACGTTTGTTTGTTTCTTGGGTACAGGAAAAGGTATAAGCTAGGAGAGGTGTGCAGCTTCGTGACCATCATCAGTTTGTCGAAAGTGAAACTGCTCTTTGAGTCACCAGACGCACTCTAAGAAATGCCTGCGCGTCTACTTGCCCACAAAACACTCGAAGCGCCAATATCAGCGCTTTACGAAATCAGCTCAGCGAATGATGAGGTGGAACATCCGTTTAGACATCAAAATAAAGCCTGCGCTGGGGCATTGCGCAATGCAAGCATGACGCTTTGCACTGCGCAATGCCACAGTGCAGACTTCATTTTTAGGTCTAAACGGATGTTCCGCCTCCCCATACGCTGAACTGATTTCGCAGATCGCAGAGATTGGCTCTCTCAATGTTTTTGCGAGAAAGTAGACACGCAGGCATTTCTTAGAGTGTGGAACCGAATTTCGAAAAGGGTCTATTAGCTTAAAGTACACAACGGCTCTCGTGAAGCCGCTGGCGCAGGCTGCCGTACAAACGTAGACAAATGTATTTTTGTGTGTGTTTTTTACAACTGTTGCGCCACCTGACGGATTGGCACTTTCGTTACAGCCAGTGGTATAAATATTTACAATCGATTTTGTTGAATGTGCTCACCTGAAGATGAGTCGCCGAACCGGGCTAATCTTGACGGCGTACCAACTTGTTCACATCGTCATCGTACACTCTGAACCAGAATCACCGACAGCCAAAGAAACGTAGAGCGAGTCCCGCGCATTTATTATCCCTCTGCGGCCACTGACATTGTGGCATTAAATGATAAGAACGCACGAACAACTAATCACGAAGGCTGGTTCAGACACTTTCCACCGCTTACAACCGAGTGGGTTAAAACTTGAGGCCTAGCTCTTCCCACACTTGCGACCGACTACGACCAATGGAGACAAGATCGGTGTTCGAGCCTCTTGTGACGGCTTCCGACCGGCTCCGCAACAGCACATCCGGTCATAAGCCGTTGCAAGATGTCTCCGTAAAACGTAATCGGTCGCAAGTGTAGGAACGGGCCTTAAGGCCGGTTCACATACTTGCGACCGACTACGACCGACTCCAATGCAACCTATTTTTCAGCCTCTTGTGACGGCTTACCAGCGGTTGCACTGCTGCGGAGATTGTTGTAAGTCAAAACAGGCTTAAAAACCGGTTTTTAGCCTCTCCGGTCCTAAAAAGTTGCAATTAAGTGTGTGAACGGGCCTTGGTCGTGAACTCTTACGACGAGAGAACAAACTGGCGCCATCTATCGGATCGCCGTGGAATACTTGAGATTTGTGTACATTTTCTACATTACTTTTCGCGCATGTTGTAGACGACCATTTCTCATAGCAGGTATGCGTATAGATTTCGTCTCGCAAATACTCTAAGTCGTTCGCTCTCGTAAAATGCAAACTTGCTTTAGCCAATCATGTTGTATTACACCTGAGACTGCGGTGGATGAAAACGGAAGAACTTTCAGAAGAAGGAACAGACACAGAGAACGTCTCAAACTCAGCTAACTGGTTTATTTCTCAAACAGCCTTTAAGTACCCACGGAATTCTTTCCCATCCACACTCTACAGATAAACTCCTTTGTTGCACACATTTCGAACCGAATGGGACATTCGGTTCGAAATGTGTGCAACAAAGGAGTTTATCTGACATTCGGTTCGAAATGTGTGCAACAAAGGAGTTTATCTGTAGAGTGTGGATGGGAAAGAATTCCGTGGGTACTTAAAGGCTGTTTGAGAAATAAACCAGTTAGCTGAGTTTGAGACGTTCTCTGTGTCTGTTCCTTCTACTGAAAGTTCTTCCGTTTTCATCCACCGCAGTCTCAGGTGTAATACAACATGATTAGCTACCACCAGCTCGCCTGCACTCTCACCGTCTTTTCACTAATTGCTTTAGCCCTCTACAAACTTCCGGCAATGAATCTTGGCGGCAGTGAATTCTCCGTACCTGGGACAGCCTTGACGCTGTTTATCAAAACGACACGACCTCATTAAAGTCGGTATTTACCGCGTACGCACCGATGCGTGAACTCTGTTCCGCACCGTCGCTGACATCAGCACGGAATATCTACACTCATACCTGCTGTTAGTAGCCCCTTAATGATAGCTATCGTTTCCCTCGTTTCATTTTTAGGCTCGCCGCCCCTGAACGAATATTTTCCCCACCTATGGCAGTCCGTGTTAACGTCTCCATTTCGTGTAGGGCAACTCCGGCGGTTTTTTGAGCTACCGAAACTAAACGCATTTCCGAAATACCGCGACCTTGCTCTTCCCGGCGTGCTATTCGTAATCTCTAAATTCACAACAACTATTAAGAAAGCGGCAATTCAAGGTCAGGTCAAAACCAATTATTCACATTTCCCCGCGGCCTCTCTTGAGGTAATGTGACGAGTGGCATACCTTGCACGTCCAGCAGGCAGTCTATTAGAAACAATAGTTTTGGCGTTTGCATTTCATTTTGCAGGCTGGCGTGAACTTCCGTGACATTCATTTCACGCCATTAAACTTCTTGTAATCCGTGGGAAACAAGCTGTACTGCCGTTTTATAACGTACAACATTTGACGTCACGCTTTCAGTGTTGCCAGTGGATCCTCTTAACTTCTCAAGCCAAATTTAAACCGTAATCAAGACAATTCCATTCCCGAATGGTAAAAGAAAAAAAGAAGACTGAGCAACAACAAGAGTACTGCAGTTCAACTCCTGCGTTGTTTAAAATATTTTTATGAACGTTCCGGTACAAAATGAAAAATAAACTCTTCATGTATCTATTCATATCGATGCCGGTTTGTTCGTATTAAGTTGATGAACAATTTTAAACAAAGGCATTCCTTCCGCTGAGAAAGTTTCCATCCGACGTGATTATCAATGATAATAATGTTAAAAGTAAAGGCTGGTTTAATTCGAAGTTTCTAAATTTAAAGCTTTTTTTTGTGTGTGTGTAAAGGACTGTTTCATTAACAACTTTATTGACGTAACCCCAGCCATACCAGAACAAAAACGGCTTGATTTTTTAGTTAGTTAAGATGCTTTATTTGCTCTTTTTATCGCGTTCTGATTTGCTTCCAATAGGAAGTTACGCAACTGACAAACGAAGTGGAAGGTAGAAAGAAAGCCGCAATGACCTGATTTGCTCAGAAGAGCAATGTTTTAGAGCGCAGCTCTTAGGTGCCCATTTCCGGTTTGAGCGGCGTCGGCGTCGGCGTCGGCGTCGCTTGCAATTGATAATCCTAACCGTGAAGCCACAGATAAGAAATGCAAGACAGTGCCACCGAAATAACTCCCTGCCAATACCAACGAGCAGTCTTCTCGATCCCAAGCATTTCGAGGAAAGGATTTTTTTTTTTTTTTTTTTGTCCGTCAAACATTGGAAATTGGGTCACGTGCACGGAAGTTTGCGAGAGTGGGCTGCACCACAATGCGCTTGGAAGCCGAGTCTTTGGCATTCCTCCGATGATCGGTTCATTGAAAAAAAAGGACGAGAGTTATCAGAGTCCAACGAAATAACCGCACGTCCACGTTTTCGCCGAGCAGGATGCGAGCGAGTCATTGGAAACTGCAACACGTCCAGCAGAATTTAAAAAAAAAAAGGAAAAAAAAAACGAAATGAAAAATATTACTCTATCAGCGCGCCATCTGCACACGAAGAACCAGGAAGCGAAAGCAGCATGCCGCTTGTCTCTGCACGGGTTAGATATTCCTGGAGGCTCCCGACGCTCCGCTAAAAAAGTCAAGGGGAAAATAATACGTTCATTTCACCACTACACTTAGCGAGGAAATGCACGAGCGCAAGGATTTGGTCTGTGCGTTGCAGAGTGCGCAGTAGACTGAGCAGCGCCTCGGCTCTCTCCGCATCATTTGTTGGACGTTAATAAGGACCCTTTTTCGAGTATCGAACGCCATCTGGGCGTTGGTCTGTGGACTACAAATGAAGGGCAGTCTAGTATGCCTTCGATTATTAGAACACACTGGCATTGTGCCGTTTCATCGGTTTTGATTGCTTTCTATATGCTCCGTATACTATAATCGGGGGCAACTTTTCCGAAGAGAGGAGGAGAGCGACGTGCACACTTTAGTCGGCGGTCAATCTGGGAGAGGGTACGCGTGCCCGTACCTTTGAATGCATTGCCACAGACAGTTGCCCCCGATAATATCAAAGCTAAAAAAAAAAGAAGTAGGGCTGGGCACTTGATCTATTAACATACCGATTAATCGGCTAGTGATTTAATAGCGATTAATTTTTTTAACCCGTTGGTCGGTTAAATTTTGATAAACAAAACAAAAAGGTAAAAATTCGACGCGTGCACCACGCAGTCGTGGACGAATACACTTGTATGAAGGCACACTTTAAATGAAACTTTGACCTAAAGTAAATTGTAGGGGTGAGATTTGTAACCATATAAGTGGGGAAGGGTATACGAGTCCCACAGTCACTTTAACGCCGTGCGAGTGTCCGTTTCGCGCAACAGAGACTTTTGGGAACAATGAAAAGAGTTCGCTATTGCCGGGGAGTATCAACGCACCTCATTGCCTCTCCGGCTGAAGTAATAATTAGCGAGTGTGAGTATCTTTATTTCTTTCCAAGGATACATCAAAGTTGATTTAAGATCTGAAATTGTACATTTTTCGTTTCTTACATACTCAGCAAAAGCAAAAAAAGAAAAAGTAATTTTGATTTTTTTAGATTTTTTTTACGCAGTGGAATGAACAAAACCGATTATGGAATAGTAATTCGATTAAAAGGTGACAGTTAATCGGGTTAGAAGTTTTAATCGACGCACAGCATCGTCAAAACAGACGAAATACTCGCAAAGATATAGGTGCTGACACTGCTTGTTGTGCAGGCGGTGCCCTCCGAAAATGGCGACAGCGGGAAGCGAGGCCAGCGTAGAGAATGTTCGCATGTGCAAATCCTTACTGAAAAAAAAAAAGGTCCACTGGAACACGGTGTGTTTTGCGCGAAAAAGCAGGAACAAGCGGGCAATATGCTTAGAGTCGGCACAAAATAGACAGCCTGCAGGGAAATGGTTCTAAGCACCGCATGCGAGCTTCGTCGGGTTTTGCACGTTATGTTTTGCTTGTCGTGTTTGACATGTGGCGCTGCAATAGGCGACGCCCGTACATGTGAGCTGCACGGTGCGCAGAGCGGAGGCGACCGCATACTGCGGAAGCAGCTGTTTCGTGTGTGTCTCCCCAAACGATATGCGCCGGTTGTGTGCGTTTGACTACCCGAAAGTAAGTTGCCGGAAGTGAGAGGTTTTGCTGAAGCACTATACGCTTTCAACTCACTACACGTAGAGCCAATCACTACAGTCCTGAATGTGCGTCCTGTGAATGATGACGCCCAATCATGAAAATGACGTCACAGCCACTCCCTGTCCGCGCTCTAGATGCGTTTTCAACGCAATTTCTTTTGTGCCTCGTCATGGGTAGGACACGTACATACGTAGGTTGCAGTGATTGGTCCTTCGCGTAAAGCCCGGGAAATGCAGATGCAAATATTTTATAGTCTTAACACTCGAAGAGTCAATCGCGGCGTGTTTAAAAAGTAGAATGACGTCAACAAAAAAAAAAAAAAAAGAGAAAGGAGAAGGGGAAGTTTACATACACACAGAGTTTAAAGGCGGAAAGTCGCGGTGTGCACAGTGCACACACTCTGAGCTTGATCGGTCGAGTCGGTGGATGAGCACGCACAGAAAGACGGCAAAACGTCTTGAGGTTGCACTTTCGCCGATGCGCGATTGATTGGCCCATCGGGGACGTAACGTCGGATGCGCTCAGACTTAGGGGGATACGAAGTACTCCATTTCACGCTAGAGAGATGTAGGGAAACCTGTTTTTGCACATCCGATACAGTACGATGGGCCGTCCGGTACACGAACTGCGCATGCGCTACCGCAGAACACTCGCACATGCGCAGTGCGTACCGGAGTGCCCGTCGTACCTTATTGGATGGGGAAAAATGCTTCCCTAAGACTCCCTACCAAGCCCTCGACGTTACGATCCGACTGAGCGAAAACAGGGTCTGCTCAGGTACAATCACGCACGCGTCTCCGGTAGACATTTTTTTCCCTTGATATTTTTATACGTTACTCCCCAATGTATAAAATAAACAAAATGAAAAAAAAAAGTTTCTCGAGAAAAAAGAAATTAAGACTGCATTAGAGCGGCAGCGCCCTTTTGGCGTTTTGTCATTTTTGCAAAGTATGACGACACGTATTAAACAAAGTGCAAATTGGAAAAAAAAAACTTCAATATTTTATAGGGTTCGTAGTCTATTGTTCGAATCTTCACGACAATTTGTGCAATTCTGTAAATTATATATATGGCGCAACAAAAATGCACAGACCTGGGGCCCTAATCTGGACACTTGGCGAGAAAGACGGCGAGAAATCTGACGGTTATGATTGGCCGGCGCCAAGGTCAAGTGCGGCGTCGGCCAATCACAGCCGCCAGGTTTCTCGCCGACGTTTTCGCCAAGTGTCCAGATTAGGGCCCCTGGAGCCCTAATCTGGACACTTGGCGAAAAAGTCAGCGAGAAATCTGGAGGCCGTGATTGGCCGACGCCGCACTTGACCTTGACGCCGGCCAATCATAGCCGCCAGATTTCTCGCCGACTTTTCCGCCAAGTGTCCAGATTAGGGCCCCTGGCTGTATATCAACAGATGCAACAGCGCCAAAAGTGCATCGTCACGACGTTCGTTGCCTTTGTGCATTTACTATCACCGGTGAAACCATTCGCGCAATTAAAAAAAAAAAAAAAAAAACAAAAAAAAAAAAAACCGCAGGACTACGGCGCATTCAGTGTGCGTAACTAGGGAAATAAGAGAAAAACGTGTTCCGTGCTCGGAGTGGTGGTTGTCAAACTAAGGTCACCTTCTCTTCGGTCACACATATAGCCAAATGTATTTTACGGCCGTGACCGCATACCAGC
Source organism: Ixodes persulcatus (assembly GCA_013358835.2). Classification (NCBI taxonomy): domain Eukaryota; kingdom Metazoa; phylum Arthropoda; class Arachnida; order Ixodida; family Ixodidae; genus Ixodes; species Ixodes persulcatus. The sequence goes on from JABSTQ010005112.1 coordinate 41,366, forward strand.
AGCTGCGGCCGCTACGAGGTCATTAAGCCAGAAGTGTGGTGGAGTGTACACTGGTAAAAACCAGTCGAAGAGAACCGATACTAATGTGCACCTTGCCGTTACTCCAGGTACACGCGTCGGAAAAGTAGGCACTGCCGACGAGGCTGACGCGGGCCGCAAGGTCCGCTTTTCATGCGCCCAAGCCGGAGTCTCCAATGGAATCTCTCGCGCTACAAGGTAAGAAAGAGAGACTTGGCGTCTGGCTTCTGCGCTGCCGTCCATATAGCCTCTTGCAGGATGAGAGTAGCAGCACGACAAGCTCATCACACAAAGCCCTCCACTCTTTTTTCACTTTAGCAAATCGAATTCTGAAGAGGAGGAAACTACCGATTATGGTGAGCGGAGAGCTCTGTGGGGACGAGATTGTCCGGCTATTCTAAACCTGCAACAGGCTATAGGTACAGTTGATGAGCACGGTGCGGTCGTTACATGATCATTTATGTAATTATAGTGCGCTCACGTGTCTAAAAATTGCCATTTGAAAGTATGCGGTATAAAATAATGTAAACGCATCCTTCGTTTCCAACGACCTACCAAGTGATATGGATTTTTTATATACATCTTCGTTAGGCAAAGAAGTTAATGAGGTTCATAGTACAGTCAAACAGCCCTATTGTGGTGACACAATATTAGAATTGAATTTAGTTTATTCGCGTGAAATAGTAGATGCAAATTGTGGCGGTCTCTGTAAATGGTCGTGCGCACGGACCTACGCTAACAAAATACTAGCGCGTCTGCTTCACGGCAGAACGGAAAGATGATCATTCATCGAGGCTTGGTACCTTGAGCACGCTTCGGCGCATGTATTCAGTAAGCACTGAGTCATCGGTTCAGGAAAATATTACTTAGAGAGTATAAAGCAATCGCTTTGCGTTATCCCTATACGTGTAGCAGTGAGTGAGTGTACACGTGCTCAAGGAGATAGTGAACCCGCTGGTGGGTGTTGTGAGAGTGTGCCATAGAAAAGCCTTCAAGAAGTTCAGAAGAGTTGTGCAACGCTCACTCCGTCAGTGTAGGCCGCAGGCTCGGGATAAGCATGTCACTATTTTGATGTTGTTCCCCGAGTTTGCTTGCCATCTCGAAGTGAGCGGCATTGCACTCGGGGACTGCTGGGAAGTGGGAACGTCGTATTTTCGAAACGAAACGAAACAAGATACGAAACAAGATACGAAACAAAATATCAGGGAGGTTAGTTTTGAGCAGAGGGATATAGCAGTTCTATTCAGCTCTAAGGTATCGAAAAATAGCTTAAGGTTATGCGAACTGCATCCACAGAACTGACGAGCAATTAGGATATGTACCATTGTTGCCATTGCTTTTTTTTATTTGTCTTTATAGATGTGTCTGCGGATTTGACGCCCAAAATTATATCCAGTCGAAATGGACAGCATTTACCTTCAAGCGCAACACCGCCAAGAATCAGTGTTAGTTGGAAGAATCTATCTTACAGTGTGCCCGCATCAAAAGGTGAGAGACACCAAGGTGTGCCATGTACGCGGCTCTGCGTTTGGGTAGTGTTCAAGCAGTCGCGGTGTACGACTTTTACTTTAGAAACTCTCCGAGTAACTTACAGTCGGGGAAAGGTTAAGGACCTAATAGATGCTTGGCCCCCAGCACGAGCTCGGTGGCTTCCTCCGGGCTTTTGCTGTGCGTGCGGTGAAGTGTTACCAAAGGCAGAAGGCTCGCACTGGGGGCGGAACATCCACTGGGTTTTTAAGCTGTCGCGGGCTATAGTGCTGCACCAGGCGCGCGCACTGCGCAACAACCCGATTGGCCTAAAGACGTCGACTTTTTTTGTTTTGTTTTACATTTTGTTTAGACTATTTGCAAGAATAATCGCTTACCGCGTAAATTGGTGGCCTGAATGATCTCTGTACACCACAGTAGAAGTTTTAATGACAACCTTTGAGTTAAAAAAAAAAAGAAATCACATGAAAACGAATTACGAGGCAAGAAGATCTAAGCATAAGCCACGCCTTGTGTCTCTCGAGATGTCAGTCACTAAAACTGTGTATAGTCACTGACATATTGAGAAACCAAGGGAGCGGCTTCTCCTGTCATGCTTCTTGATTTCTGATTTCTGCTTTAGAGTTTTTATCGTCTTGTGCCGCAATCTAATTGGCTGCTGAGTGATACTAAGACACTCCGAACTCGCGGCGTCCAAAATTTCTTAAGCTGTCGGCGATATAATTGTGTAGCGCAATGTACGTACATGTTCTCATTTGAATTGTTGTACTCCAAAGGAGAGGGACACTGCGCTGTATCACTCTCAGAAGTTACCTGGTGTAAACTGCACCGTGGAGTCTTAGAACATCGGACATTCACTCTAAAAAAAGCCCGTGCGTATACTTTCCTGCAGAACGCTCGGGGAGCCAATCGCCGCAACTTACGGAGGCAGCTCAGCGAATGACGATGGCGAAACATATGTTTAGACCAAAAAACGCAGTCTGAGTTGTGACATTAAGCAATGCAAAACGTCACGCTTGCATTGCTTAATGTCACAACTCAGACTGCGTTTTTTTGGTCTAAACATATGTTTCGGCATCGTCAGTCGCTGATCTGCCTCAGTAAGTTGTGGTGATTGGCTCTCCAAGTGTTGTGCGGGAAAGCAGACGCACGGGCTTTTTTTAGAGTGTTCGCCGTTCTTTCGTCAAAGTAGAAAATTATGACAGTGATTGATATTCCACCTCTGATTAAAGCGTAGCCAATAAGAGGGCGTCAAGGTGTAACATGCGATCAGAAACTTGTGACATTGTATTGCTGAAAACAACTTCAGAAACGCACGGCGTGTAAAGTCCGAACGCCGAAGAAGGAATCACGAAGCAAGAGTGATTATTCTATGCCACAGCCTGTTTCTTTCTAAGCAGGCAGTGATTATAGAGTTTTATCCGATTATATTTCATCACCGTTCGTGTGACATCTCTGCGGCTACCCAAATCCTATTAGGAAGAGTATTTGGGGAATTAGTTTTTTCTCGTTTTCGTTCAGTAAACGATCTAAGAAATGCCTGCGCGTCTAATTACCCGCAAAGCACTCGAAGAGCCAATCTCTGCGATCTACGATATCAGGTCAGTGAATGATGAGACGGAACATCCGTTTAGACCTAAAAATTAAGTCTGCGCTGTGGCATTACGCAATGCAAGCATGACGCTTTGCATTGCGTAATGCCACAGCGCAGACTTCGTTTTTAGGCCGAATCGAATGTTCCGTCTCATCATTCGCTGAGCTGATTTCGTAGATCGCAGAGATTGGCTCTTTGAGTGTCTTGCGGGTAAGTAAACGCGCAGAAATTTCTTAGAGTGAAGGGAAACTGCTTTTTTTTTTGTAATAACATTACGCCATGTTCACACATTGAGTTTGAGTGTGATCTACACCCTGGTGCCATCTGTCGGATACCTTCAGAATACTTTTGATATGCTTACACTACAATGTAACGTGTTGGGCTAGTTGGTTTGAGGTGAACATCTTCGCTGTTTCTTCCCAAGATGTTCCCGTACATTACCTATTTTTTACACACATAAAAAATTCACATTGGGCTTGAAATAATACTGGCCATGTTATGAGCAACCCTTTCTCATAGGGGCGCTTATATTTGATTTCGAGAATACTCCGAAACTTTCAGTCTAGTTACACGCAGATCGCAAGTGTTTCCGGGGGTACCTGGCAAATGGCGCCCGCGTGCCAGTGTGCTCTCTCGTCGTTACCGGCGACGAGCGGTTGGAACGCAATCGAACGATCCCTCTTTGACGGTTCATGTCTGTCCGAATAATCAGCCCTGGCAATTCGTGTTTGTTCTAACGACTCGAATGTTTCTAAAATCGCGCGACGTTACGCCTTCCAGGCAAGAAGAAAAACCTCCTGAACGACCTTTCCGGGAACCTGAGGTCTGGAGAGTTGACCGCAATCCTCGGACCCTCAGGTGCCGGAAAGACAACCCTGCTCAACATATTATCTGGCTTCCAGTAAGAACTACGTTGTCTTTTATCGATCAAAAACAGATCAAGAACAGATGTTCACGTTTTTTTTTTTTTTGTCTTTGTGATTCGTTCTCGGGCGCTCGCATCGGTTAACGGTGCACTCTCATTGGCTCCGATGCAATAATGGACACTCCACGCCGTGCGATTCTGAAGCTGCCTGTAATTGCAGTCTTTTTTGTTTTTGTTTTCTCAATTGGGCCACTGGCTACACGGCCATTTGCGCCAAAAAGCTATATTTCGGTAAATGGGAACTGAGAACTTGATTTCCTCATTTATAGGACCCGGAGTTGCCAGGGACAACTCTTTGTCAATGGGCAAGCTACGAAGGAGAAGAGCTTCCGTAAACTGAGCAGCTACATCATGAACGGGGACAATCTGATACAGCACCTGACGGTACGAGAAACCATCGACGCGGCGGCCAGGCTGAAGATGCCGGAAAACAGCACGTACCAGCAAAGAGATGCCCTGGTACGAAACTGTGTTGCTGTTGGACGGAATGGTGACGGAATAATTTGAGGGGGGTGTGTCATGTCACTGGTGTAAATACCACCTAGATACCGTTAAGGTCTGTCGGCTCTCCTCCGTAACGTCACACTAAAGGTCTGATACCGGGCAGCACTACCGTCGATTCGCTTCCTCTCTCACATTTGTTTGGCATTGTCGTGTGACCTCGTTGGCGCGGCCAATGCCCAACGGCGTCCGGACGTATAGGATTACGTTGACTTCTGTGAAGAGGGAACACTGACCAAGGCCTTGCATGAAGGTGGTGTCGGTCATTTGCGAGATAAACTAACCCGCCAAATGGCACATTGGGAAAGATTGGGCTTTTTTCCGAGCCAGTGGACAAACGTTCAAAGCCGTGCCATCCCGTGTCTTCAGCCACGTTCACTCTGTTAATACATTATTGAAAAGACAGCTTGCAGACACCGCCAGTGCGATGTTAGACTTGACTGTATTCGAAAAAACAGGTCATTTGTCGAAATATTTAAGTTTCTTATAAAATGTTTGCTTTGCCATTGGCATGAATCAGGTTACGAAGAATTAAGACCGTTGGTTGTTTCGGCGTTTCTGTTGTATCGAGGTGAAGTCGGAAATGGTTTCAATGACAGGTGACGAATCTCCTCAAGTCCTGGGATCTGGACGGCTGTGAACACAGAGCCATCAGGCACCTCTCGTCCGGACAGAGAAAGAGGGTTACCGTAGCGCAAGAGTTGGTCAACACTCCACCTGTGATATTTCTCGATGAACCCACAAGGTGAGAGCTGACAGTTATCAAAATAATTTCGCTCATATTATATAGAGGCGCATATCACGGAACCTAAATTTACTGTGCAGCGGGTCGGTAAAGTTGACTTGCCCCAGAAAGAATAAAGCAAACTCCGGACAAGTATACGACGAACGCCATCTTTCACTCTCAAGGAAAATATATGTTCTTTATTCCTCGTCTCGAGTTGTTTTTTTTTTCTTTTTTCTGTATTAAGTTAATAAATGTTACATTTAAAAAAGCTTGAGAATTGTCTCCAAGATAAACTGTAAAAAATAAATACGTCTACTTTTTCCGCCATGCACCGGGGAGAGCCGCTCATTGCAACCTACGGAGGGAGGCTGAAACTTTATTTACAGACATTGGCCAACAATCTGCGCTGTGACAATGAGCTCGACGTTTTAACGTGCTTACGTAGGTGCTCATGAGTGTCACGGCGCACACAGGCTTTTTTTAGGCCTAAACATTATTTCAGCCTCGTCATTGGCCGAGCTCCCTCGAAGATTGCAGCTATTGGCTCTCTGAAATGCTTTGCCGCCAGAAAATACACGCAGTGGCTTTTTATTATCTTTTTTTTTTTGTGTGTAGAGGCTTTGCCAGACACATTCAGTCACCATAGAAGCTTCAGTCGAAGCTTTGCAATGTTTTTAACAAGCATTCCTGTGCTCCTAGATTTAAAATATTTACCTACTTTTTTTTTTAACAAGTGGTTTTGTAAGAAGTAGTGGACTAAGTCGGTTAAACGTTCTTGGAGGCTTAGGAGGCAAGTTATCACGAGGCAGAAAGACAAAACGAGAAATACACGAACAGCGTTCGACTTGCTGCAGGTCTACTTGGCTTTTTGATGTGTATCAGTTGTGCGTGCTCGCATTCTAGAGGCAGATTAACACACTCGCGTTTAGATTTTACCGAGTGTGTTGTGCTCCCTAATCAGCCAAGAAATTAGGAAATAAACGCAAATTGCAAGTGTTCTAGCGCTATCAGATAGATGGCGCCAGTGTGTTCCTGCTCTGGTCGTAAGCGATCGCATTTGCACATAACGAACAAGGTTGCAACCAAACACAGCCTCAAATTCACACGCAGCCTCAAATCTCTAAGAAAAAGGGTTTCAACACTCAAGCAGAAATTAAGCGTCCATCTGATCTTTTTTTTTTCTTCTTTGGTGCAGTGGCTTGGACAGCAGTAGCTCACTGCAGTGCATCATGTTGCTGAGGGAGTTAGCGACCAGGGGTCTTACCATTGCCTTCAGCATACATCAGCCAAGCTCGAGGCTCTTTCAACTGTTTGACAGAGTATGTTTCTGCTAGAAATATTTGTGAAACATTAAACCTTCGAGGTCCGTTTAATATCGTGGCCCTTGTCGAGACCTTGTCCCATTAAACAGAGTAATGTGATATCAAATGCTCGGAAGTATTGCTAAACTTTATGGGAAAAATGCATGCGCGTGAGCTCAACACCATTATAGTCACAGACGCGGGTGCGGCGGGAGTGGCAGCATGTTTTTATTACTTCACAACCAATAATAGTACGGCATTAGCCGTTAACAATACCGAGTAACGAATCATAATTCAAGAAGTGTGAACATTATAACTTATAAGCCGTGCCCTGCATTTGTTAAGCTCTCAGTAATTATTGATACTTAGCCGCCCCCACTTGACGATAATAAGGGTTTGATAACTGGTGGTGCGGCTGTTGATTCGCTCGCTTTCCTACACCTGTTATCACATTCGCGTGACGTTGCTGGCGCGGCCAATAGCCAGCGATGTATAAACAAACAGTATTACCAGATACTCTACTGGTGAGAATATATTCTACTCCACATATTTGCATTAGACGGCGCGTCTACGGCGTGGAAGGAGAGGGCTGCCGACGGCGCACCGAGATACCGGATTCGCCAAGACGGCAGAGACGGCTGCCTCCTCCGTCTCGACGGGTTTCTAGGACGATAGATTGCGGTGGACTCTCCTCCCAATTTAAAAGGGAAACCCCCGAGGCTGCGCGCATCCAGCCGTTTCATGTACGCAAAGCTCGTCGGCGCCAAGACCATTGGGGTTTTTGCGGTGTGAGATGTGTTGCCCTAATAAAGTATATGGTGTTGCGTTGAGGTTTCTGGAGAGGGGACAGTACAAAGACCTTTTATCGAGGTATGTGAATATCTTGATATATTGCATTAGAAAGTACAGGAATACAGTCAGGAATAGCAATGGCGGCATTTTCATTCCCATGCTATGCAAAAAAATATATATATATATATATATATCGTCGTGTTGTGGTTTTCTACATTCCAAGCAATCGCGATCTTAAAGATTCATGATATGCATCTCTATCAATCACGCAATAAAGCAATGCCTAACGTACTGTCTTTCGGGGCGTCCACTTTCACGGGGTTGTATTGCTTTTAGAGAGAAAATAAATGAAGGTAGTGGAGAGATTGAAATCTTTGTTCCAGTCATCCTTCGCTCGTGCGCAGGTAGTTTTCAACCAACCTTAGTAATTTAAAAAATTTAATTATCACCAAAATGTTGTTTTTTTACTTTTAATTTTTGCATTAACAAAGACCTGCTCCTTGTAGTGTTAGGTAGGGAAATATACCCTTTTCAAAAGTTACAGCCATTTCGTGGCAATCTAGAAAGTTCCGATATTTCCGTTCTAATTGCATGATCGGAGAAGAAGCTCGCCTATACCACGCACCCCCGACTTCATTAATCAAGGCCGCGTACAAGAACCAACTTCTTAGAATTAATTTCCCGCTTTTGGCTGTTGCTTTACAAGACGTTCGCTTTTGCTGGAGTGAAGAAGCTGGGTAATGGAGCCATTGGTGTGTCGAGTTTGGCTCTGGACAGGGTTGGATAATTCAGCCATTACGTACTAATTACCTCGATCAGACGCTTCATTACAATAAATGTGGACAATATTGAGTAACATTACTAAAAAAGTAAAAGATCTAGGAATATTATCACATAAGGCACTCATCCAGTTCATTCTTTCTATGTGATTCTTCCCGAATAGTAATATCATTTACTTTTCAAGCAAACTTTACATTATATTAGATTAGATTAGATTGCATGTCGCTAAACTTTATTAAATGTAAATCCCTTGTCATTTTCCCGCAGTTCACGTGCCACATCATTTTCGTATTAGTTTGCTAACACTCAAGTAAGAGCCTGCTCATCTTATAAATAACTGTGTGTTCATCTCACCTCTGACCTATCATGGACTACTCACATTACCTCTGTTATTGCTGATATTAAGCGTACTCTCGGATATTTGCGCCCTAACCTCCAACTTGCTACACCCTCCGTAAAACGACTAGCGTATACTACACTTCTAAGATCCAAGTTAGAATATGCCTGATTTATGTGGCCTCCATGACAGTCATACCTCAGGAATCGTCTAGAATTCGTTCAAACCAGAGGCCTTCGCTTTATTCATAATACCTACTCAACATATACCAGCATATGAGAATTACGACAATCGGCTAACCTTTATCCACTTTCCCTTCGCCACCGAGAGTCACGCGTCTTTTTCGTTCATCGAACTTTCTATCACAATATCCACCTCAGAGAATCATTTTTATCCCCTCACCAGGTACTTTCTTTCGTTTAGATCGCCCGTGTAAACTACGTCCCATTCAATCATCAACTGTTTCTCGCAAGACTTCGCACTACCATTGGCTCTCAAGGATCGGAACTCACTACCTCACAACATCGTTTCTATAAACGATGCTGCTCAATTTGTTGACTCCATTACACTCTTTCTATCTAGCTTAGCTACCTAGCTTACAGTGTTATATTTGTCTTTACTGTTCTACTTCTGTTTTATTATTGCCACCCCTTGTATAATGCCCTGAGGGCCCCCGAGAAAAATAAGTGACGATAATGATGATACTGTGCATTTGTGTATACATGTGTTTGTGTATGTAGGTAGATGTATGTATCACGGGAACTTTCATCATCGCACGTGGTGTCATAAGAGAAAATAATCGAAAATATGCAGGTAAAGAAACCGTACTCGGTCGAATGAATCAAAGTTTACGAAGCCGCCAAAGTATTTTGTCTTTTGGCGGCTTTGTAAACTTTGATTCATTCAATCAAGAATGGTCCATTCATCTGCATATTTTCGATTATGTGTATATGTTTGTGCACTATTCATCTATCCACGTGTACACACACGTATAAATATATATATATATATATATATATATATATATATATATATATATATATATGTGTGTGTGTGTGTGTGTGTGTGTGTGTGTGTGTGTGTGTGTCTGTGTGTGTGTACATTTGTAGAGACAATTGTGTATATGTTTGATTTTTATTATTCCGTATATTTGTCTAAAGCTAGTAAAATCTATCGCTTGTACAAAATTATGTAATTGTGTTGTGTGTACGTTTGTACAGCCTAAAGCTGTTCTGCCTCAACGGTCGGCTTGTCTCTCAGCTGTAGAGTTTATGTACTTAGCTTAGGTACTTAACTCTGCTAATGTAGGTTTAGTGTGTTGTGTAGCTTTTTTGTATTCGATTTTTTATGATTTGGAGTTTTGTTATGAACTTCGCGGGGGCTGGCACCTTCGTCAAGTTGCTATTAATCAATTTTTCACCCAGCGTTCTGTTGTGATGCGCCGTCTTGACAAAAAAAAAAATATTTATATGATTTCATAGTGCGAAATTCTAATCTCTACATTTGCTGCCCACTTTTTCTTTTCTTTCTCCTTCAGCTGTACGTGTTAGCGGAAGGCTCCTGCATCTACAGAGGTCCCGCCAAAGACATGGTGCTCCATTTGAATTCAAACGGTCTGCAATGTCCTCCGTTCTACAACCCGGCTGATTTTAGTGAGTAAGACAAACTACGAGCTCGACGCCAATTCCCGTGGGGTAAAAGAGCACATGAAACTTCTGGCCATTTGCCGTATCCTGTAAATGTATCTGCTAAATTCGGGTGGAAACATTTATCCGCCATGTTCTGCGAAGGTTCTCATGGTGTCTTTTGACGTCTTGTGACATCATGGCGGTGATCATGGCAAACTTTTCAGCTAAATTTAGCGGAAAAATATCCCCTTTAAACTTACCAAATACATTTTTATGATGTTTGGGATACTGCGCACGACATAAACGAAACACTCGCTGGCATCCGCTGCGAAACTTCATAATTTTTTAAAATTATTTTGTATCAAATTGTTGGAAAATGAAGGATATTATTATTTTCGTTATTATATCAACCGCTGTCACCGCCCAAGGTTCTGAAGTGCACATCACGTTGCACAAATACACTTGGAATGTGCTGTCTGCCCTTGGAGGGTGGGAACTGAAAAGGGACAAAACACACAACAAGTTGATCCTTTCATGCCTATATAGTCTATTTTCGGATTTGCTAAATATAGGAACACAGGTGCCTTGTCAACCTGCATTATTGCAGTTTTTTTTTCATCTTTAGTTTTCTTTTTATTTTCAGAGTGATTGAGTTGGTTTTGATTGAGCTGGCTTTGTAAGTTGTTCATATACGAGCTTCCATTTTGTTAGTGATTTTTATAGGGCATAGGCCATAAAATCATACAAAATCATTACAAAGTTTCTGTTTTTTTTTATAATAGTTAAGAGAGCAAACACAAAACTACATTTTTCGATTAGAAATTTCTTATATAATAAACTTTAGTCTTTCTGGAGTTTCTTATATCAATTCTTGTCTTTCTGGAGTTTGAGATGATTACTAAATTATTTTTACTTTTGTTTTCAGTGATCGAGGTTGCATCTGGAGATTATGGGAGCGTGAAAGATAGTCTTGTGGAATATACGAACAGAAACATGGATAAAGTGCCCTGCTATGCCCCCGCGATGACAAATGGTCACACCGAAGATACCCAGCATGATGAAGTGGCTGTGGTTCCATTGTTAACCAAGGTGAGCTTTTCGTGGCAATTGTCCGCGGGCAACGTTAAAATGCATGTCTTTAGGAGGTCTAAACAAACAATGCACGTGTTACACTGAAATGATCAGTGCATCAACTTTAGCAGGGTCCCAAACACGCGGCCCGTAAGCATCACGCGGTTGCGAGACCCCGTTCCCATGCCTCGAGCGCTTCATACGCCGTAAATGATAATTTCATATCGTCAATTCATTTCCGAGCCAAACAGAGCTCTGCTCATAGAGCGTATTCACACATTTTGCAGTATTCTGTATTCTTTTTTTTGACTAAGTTATGCTTTGCCTAAATATTTGCTTCTCAGCCCTTTTCATGCAAATCAACCGGAGTGACAATACCACTAGGCTACAAGCGCGAGCTCTTTGCTCAAGGAAACACCTCGGCTGCACGAACACTTGCTCAGCAGGAGTGCCAAGGATAAAGCTATGACTTTGGGCTTCTTGCCGCAAAAAATACCTTTCAAATACGAGTATTTTATTATAAGGCTGTTTTAAAAATCTTCAGGAAAGCAGGAACTAGCGCATGAAGGGACACTTTTATCCATGCCCGTTGAGCCAAGTAAGTTTTGCGACAGGGCAACATAAGTGTGCTCGCTCTCGTACTCTGAAGAACTGCCAGCTAGTTGGCGTTTTGAATTTAGTGATCACATCAAGTGCAAATTTTTGGATCACATCAATATGCAAATTAAAACTAAAGATGTCACTGGAAAGACGGCGGGCATACAAGAACAAGAGAGCACTAGGGACCTTTTTAGAAAATCTCTGGGGTGTCGCTGGGAGGGTCAGCTGCTTCGCAACCTGACACAGCATTGCTGTTTTTCGTTGTCTTAAAATACCAAAATATTGTCCCCCCCCCCCCCCCCCGCTTTCTGTTAGCCCTCGATTATTCGGGGGTGGGAAAACTGGATCCCACATTCGAATGAGTTTGAGACCACTGAACTAAAGCCACTGACATCTTAAGAAATGCAGGCCGTGACTAAGTATGTTCAGGTTTCTGGCTTTGTAATTCGTTCTTTGGTGCTCTTATCAGCCAATGTCGCGATATTATTGACTGTGGAGCGATAACAAGGTGCTTGGAAATTGCCACACCCTGCGGTTATTAAGTTGGCACAGATTGTAAAGACTGGTCCACAAATTGCAACTGCTTACAACCGTGTGCCATAATACTTTTTTTTTCGACGAGCGTACGCACTGGCGCCATCTATCGGGCAGCAGTAAAAACATTGACATTTTTTGTATGTTCTCTATTTTTTCGCATGTCAATTTTTTTTTCTTGGCTCGAAAAGTTTTTGACGTTTTGATAAGAGATTATTTTTAAGATAATATACATACATTTAATCTCGCAAATACTACAAAAAGCCTTCCCTTTAGTGAAGTGCAATTCCAGTGTCACTTCATGCATGATGCTAGCAGGCTAGTGTGTTCACTCGACGGAAGAGATCGCAGGGAACTCGGTCGGAAGCAAACGCAAGTGTGCGAATAAGCCTCAAGACCCAAGAAAATGTGGCACCGTGAGAGCTCAAACCTGTTTTTTTTTCTTTCCAGGAGGATAGAGTGTTTGTAAATAAGGTCTCACTCGGCCTTCAAATCAAAGTGCTACTGAAAAGATGTTACCTCTCACTAGTGCGAAATCCCGTGAGTATACAAAATATTAAATTAATCACGCGCACCTCAGCTTTTGTCAACATTGTGTACAGAAAATGGCAAACACGGATTATCTAGGTTGTAAGCGAAATGGCGAAATGTTGATTCTGATAAATTGACGTTCTCAAGCCTGTTTCTTATGGTGCGACTTTGATTGCGATTTCTCAATTACGACGTCGCTCGTGCGGAAAAAAAAATACGTGGTGGAGGCGGCGGGGCTCACCGCCGCAGCTGTGAAATCGCAAGAAAAATCGTACCCTGTGAATCAAGGCTCAGTCAGGGGCATAAACCACGCGTTTGACTGGACGCAATATTTATATATTTTTTTTTATTTGAGACTTTTTATCACAATATTTTTAAATATTTCAATTAATCAGGGAGCAAAAAAAAACGAAGCTTTTATGTGTTTGTATTTAGAGAAACCTGGTATATCTACTTTCTTGTAAAGCACCTGAAAGAAACAATCGCTGCAGCCCATGTAGAGAGCTCGGTGACATGGGGCAAGAGGATATTATGGAAAACGAAAGCAGACATGGTAACCCAGGAGCCAGGGAAAAACGGGACGAACAACACAAAGCTCCAAACGCAGCTAAAATATTGTTAGGCCGTCCGTTCTGTTTTTCCTCCGCTCCTGGGTTACCATGCAAGTCTGGACCAGCTCGCTTGCCCTCTCGCTTTATTTGAAGAAACAAAATGGTAAATAACGATGTAAAATTATTTTATAGGATCTTCTGTTATATTTGGTATCCAAGTTGTTTTAAATGGGGTCATAAATGACCTCGCCGGCACCCATACCCTCGTTATCAATAGTTTACGAACGACCTGAAGAGTTCCTTGTAAGCGCGGATGGACTTCTGGAGAAAATTATATCTTGCACAATTATGAGATCGAATCTATTATGCGTTATGCGTCGGGAGTTTCTGGTGCTACTAAGAAATAATTAGGCATGACCTGATTGCCTCACCGCCTTGAAATGATCACGCGTACTTAAATTATTAGGAGAATAAAAATTCAAGCGATTCAATTTAGTCACAATATTCCTACCAAGCGAGTTTCACGTACGAGAGTGCCCAACTGAAAGACTTTCATCGATTAAAACAAATTTAAAGATAAACTATGTTGTTTTAGAAAATGTTTTATTATTATTATGTGTATTTATTTCATTCGCCTAAAAATAACTTAAAAGTTAGGTGATCAATTTATGAAAAATATACACCATTCGAGAGGTTGCGGCACAAACGTTACAAACAATTGCATTCCTTAACTTGCAAAAAAAAAAGTTAGCCTCTAAATTGCCGTACTCTAAGGATTTGAACCATTTGGGAAGCTCCGACGAATACTATATTTTATATAGTCCCGAGTTCGTATTAGAAAAAATTTGAATATATAGAAGCATAATATGAAACAGAAATATATCAGCCATCAAAACGTCACCTTATGCGAACTTCAAAACATTTTAGTTCGTCAAAGTGTGATAATTTTAGTACTAACCAATATCAGCATATCGAAACTGCCACTACGATTTTATTGTCCGCTGCTATTTCACTCCTTCGACAAACTTGCTTATCTCGTTCTAGATGGTGTTTCATCTTCGTCTGGCCACGCACTTGACTGTGGGCGTTATTATGGGACTCCTGTACTACGGCACGGGAAACCGGGCCGACCTATTATTTAACAACGCGACGCTCGTGTTCTTCGCCCTCATGTTCCTCACTTTCACCGGCATGATGCCCGTCGTCCTCGTGTGTGAGTAGTCAAAAGCTAATTGATCATTATTCGAATCGTGGATGCATATGATTAGGTTAAGTGCAATCTTTAATAAATATATTGTATTGAAGTTCTCACTCGTGTACTCACAAGTGATTCAATTGTTCGTCAAATCGTTGATACAAATGATCAGGTGAAGTGCAGTATTTAATAGTCATTGTATCGAAGTTTATACGGTTGCACTCTCAAGCGATTTGATTATTCGTCGAATTGTGAATAAAAGTGACCAGGTGCACAATTTTCGATAAATATAATGTATTGAAGTTTCCACTTCTGTACTTACAAGCGATTTTATTATTCTTCGAATTGTGTATACGCATATTCAGGTAATATACAAGCTTTAATAAATATTGTATTTAATTTTTTCATCAATACTCTCACAAGCGATTTGATTATTAATCGAATCGTGGTTACAAATGACCAGGTGAAGTGAAATATTTGATGAATATTGTATTAAAGTCGTAGCTGATGCGCTCACAAGCTATTTGATTATTTGCCAAATTGTGGATACAAATCATAAGGTGAAGTGCAATGTTTTATAAATATTGTGTTGAAGTTTCCTCTGATGCAATCACGAGCGACTTGATCATTCGTCAGATCGTGAATACAAATTATCAGGTTAAGTGCAATCTTCGACGAATGTTGCACTGAAGTTGCGACTGATGTCTGCGCCACCAGTGATGTAATGCATGGTGATCAAATTATGTGAAAACTTTGTCATATTGTAGTTTCCACTGGCGAATTGGTTATCAGGTGACTTAATAAGTGCCTATTTCAGCCGTGAATTCAAACGGTCAGATTAACTTCAAACTGTAATAAATGTCGTATTGAAGTTTTGATATGCGTTACCGCGATCAAGGGATTTAATGCATCATTGTTAGGATCGCGAATGTTAACCAGATTAATGTCAAATTTTAATGGATGTTTTAACGCCGATGTATTAATTGATAGTATATGGTTTAACTATTAATCGAATTCGTTAATATAAAATTAGAAGTGGCATTTAAGTGAGTTCTTTCTTTATGAAAGAGTAATATAAGAATGGTGCAAATCTAAAAATCGGCGCATGGTCACTCGCTGGACGTTTTCCAGGGATTGCTGTGATTTATACTCCACTTGCTGTGGACAAAAAAAAACAAAAAAAAAACGCGCAGATATTTTTAGCTTTTGGAAGGTACACATTATCAGTAGTTAGAATTTTAGTTATGAAGCATCTGTAATGCAGAATCAGGTTATATAGCTGTGTTTGAATTACCTTGCAAATAATATCATATTTGAAATATTTTTAAACGCAAAACATAAAATATAAAACATGAGACGACGTAAAAGAGAAAATAATTGTAGCAAAAGCATGAAGAATAAAGTGACTATTGACTTTTATTTATCGCAGTTGCACTGATTATATTTATACTTCCTCAGACTATTATAAGTCTTAAAACATTAAAAAAGTAACACAACCTTTGACATACGTTGAAATATTTGCAGTTCCCCTGGAGGCTTCTGTGTTCACTAGGGAGAGGTGTAACTCATGGTACACCCTCAAGGCATATTACCTGGCCAAAACAATTGTTGAAATTCCATTCCAGGTAAGAAACATCTAGGTACCAAATTGTATATTGCCGCCCGCAGAGGCGAGAAAGCAACGCTTGGTCACGGTCTTCTAGAAGATTCCTGTTCATTCTCGCACCAGACGTAACTTTCCCTCTGCTTTGTTATTCTCGAAAGTGCCAGTTCATCCTCGCCCCGAGCGCGCGACGCTCGAGCATTCTTTGCCGAACTTTCGAGATAGTGACGCACGGTAGATAAGCAGCTACCCGCGACCTTGTCGAGTCAGTCTCGCTCGCGCTCTGTTTCGCCGCCGAATCGCCGCCTGCTTTTCTGCTGCCTCGACGCTCTTTCGTTCTTTACTTATTTTTGGTTGGCACAAGTTCGCCTCATCATTTGTCATTCGTGACATTTTTGGTGGAGGTGCTGGGTAATTGCATTTTATGCCCGTTAAGCGTACCCCTCCGAAGACATCCCGGCCAAGCGACATACTCAGCCCCGGAAGGCTACCCTTCGCCGAAGAAGCCGAATCCAGAAGAAGCCGTCGTACGAGAGGTCAGTCTCCCGAATTCGGTCTCTTGCCCGAGAACCGGAAGAAGATCCCGACCATGACCACCCCGCCTGTCGTCGTCCTGCCAGTCGCACCCCGAAATCCGACGCCTTTCCACGGGGAGGCCCACGAGGACATTGAAGACTTGCTGCGACACTACGAACGGGTAGCCCGCCACAACGGATGGACGGCTGAGCAGTGCCTCCACAACCTCTACTTTTCGCTTGAGGGCACTGCGAGGCACTGGTTTGAAAACCACGAAGCGTCCTTCACTACATGGGAGTCCTGCGCCGTCGAGTTGAAGCAAACGTTCCTCAACCACCACCGTCGGCAGCGAGCGGAGGACCTTCTCCAAACAAGGGTGCAGGGCCCCAACGAAAGCGTAACCAGCTTCGTAGAGGATGTCATGCGCCTATGCGCTCGAGCCGATCCGGAGGCAGCCGAGGAGAAGAAGCTTCGCGTCCTCATGCGTGGCGTGAAGGCTGAAATTTTCGGGGGCCTTGTCCGCAATCCCCCGACAACCGTCGACGGTTTTGTGGCTGAAGCCACTAACATCGAGCGCGCGCTGTCGGCCCGAGCAAGCCATTACCATCGACTCGCCGGCGTGCCTGCTCCTCCAACCACCGCATCTTCCCGACTGGACCTGAATACCAGCGGTGTCGACAGCCTCCGGGAGATCGTCCGGGATATCGTCCGGGAAGAGCCCTCAAGATCCTGCCTGCTGCCAACCAGCCGGCTTCGCTGTCGATAGCCGAAGTGGTACGTGAAGAAGTTCAGCGGGCAATTCAACCGGAGGCTCCTGCCAGCGTAGCAGAACCCAAGGAGCCCACCCTGACCTACGCCGCAGTGGCCCGACGGCCACCGCCTCCTCCTCAAGCCTATGCCGCGCCGCCCCGACGTCAGTCTCCTACGCCACAGCACGACCGCCGCCACGATGTGCAAGTCCAGTACGCCTGCCAGGAGCCCCGCGCACCCCGGAAGACTGACGTGTGGCGAACGACCGACCGACGCCCGCTGTGTTACCACTGCGGGGAAGCTGACCATGTGTACCGCCGATGCCCATACCGACGACTCGGGCTGCGCGGATTCCACCCAAACGACCCGCGCCCCCGTTATGGTGAACGCCCTCGGGAGATCGACGAGTACCTGCGACGACCTCAGTCCCCCTGAGCCTGCGTCCCGCCGAGAGTTCCGGTCGCCGTCGCCACGACGTCCAGCTTCGCCGATGCACCGACCCCGACGTGAAAGCCTGTCACCCCTCGCTCCTCGCCGGGGAAACTAGGCGCGGCAACCCCTGGAGGTGGAGTTGCCGAAGACGACCGACGCCAAGATCCTCCACGAACGTCGGAGAGCCCCCACTCGAACCCTACCGGAGACCGAAACGACGCCCCTGCAACGGTGTCCAATAACCTAAACGTCGTCATTGACGGCCACGACGCATCAGCACTCGTGGACACCGGAGCAGACTACTCAGTCTTGAGTGGAAGGCTCTCCCGCCGCCTTCGAAAAGTCACGACGCCGTGGGATGGACCTCAAATACGAACCGCCGGAGGGCACCTCATCACACCGGTCGGGAGATGCACTGCTCGCGTCGAGATCCACGGTGAGACGTGCCCTGTCAAGTTCGTCATTCTGCAAGACTGTTCGAGGGACGTTATCCTCGGAATGGACTTTCTCTGCGAGTATGGCGCCGTCATCGACCTCGGAGCAAACCGGCTGACGCTACGAAAACCTGCTCCACCACCGGAGGAACCCAAAGCGACGTCATCCACGGTACGAGTCCTCGCAAACCACGTGAACCTACCGCCGCGGTCAAGTGTTTTCGTACCCGTCGGAGTCGATGAGACTTTCTGCGGCGACGTTTTGCTCGAAGGAAGCCTCCAGTTGCTTCTAGGAAGAGGGATCGGCATCGCAAGAGGCGTCGCGGAGCTCCAAGAGGGACACACTGTCGCACTCGTAACGAACTTCCGACAGGAGGCCCAGCACCTTACGAAAGGCACCGCCGTGGGTCACGCCGAGGAACTCCCGGACTCAGCCGCAATCGCCGGAATATCAGAAGACCTCTCTTCGTGGCCACCCAAGACAACGCCGCCTTCGCAGTTTGACATCGACCCAACCCTGCCCACCCCACAACGACGACAACTCAGTGACCTGCTCGCCAAGTTCAATGAGTGCTTCTCCACGTCGTCAAAGGTGCGCCAAACAACCGTTGCGAAACACCGAATTGTCACTAAAGACAACGCGCTTCCTGTTCATCGGTCACCGTACCGTGTCTCTGTGAAAGAGAGAGAAGTCATCCAGAAGCAGGTCCAAGAAATGCTCGATGACGACATTGTCCAGCCCTCAAGCAGTCCGTGGGCTTCACCGGTAGTCTTGGTGAAAAAGAAAGACGGGACTCTTCGGTTCTGCGTGGACTATCGCCGACTGAACGCCGTAACAAAAAAGGACGTCTACCCGCTGCCACGCATCGACGACACCCTGGACCGGCTGCGCCACGCCCAATACTTTTCGTCGATGGACCTGAAGAGTGGGTACTGGCAGATCGAGGTCGACGAACGAGATCGTGAAAAGACTGCCTTCGTCACGCCGGACGGGCTGTACGAATTTAAAGTGATGCCGTTCGGACTATGCACAGCACCGGCGACGTTCCAGCGCGTGATGGACAGCGTTCTTTCCGGCTTGAAATGGCAAAGTTGTCTCGTCTATCTCGACGACGTCGTGGTATTCGCCAGCGACTTTGACGAGCACCTGAGACGTTTGCGAGCCGTGCTACAGGCTATCAAGAATGCCGGACTGACACTGAAGCCGTCGAAATGTCGGTTCGCTTACGGCGAGCTCAAATTCCTGGGCCATGTCGTCAGTGCTCAAGGTGTAAGTCCTGACCCTGCAAAGACATCCGCTGTCGCCGAATTTCCGAAACCATCAGACAAGAAAGCCGTACGAAGATTTCTTGGGCTGTGCGCATACTACAGACGTTTCGTTCGCGATTTTGCCAAGATTTCTGCACCGCTCACGCATCTGACGAAGGACGACGTGAACTTCCAGTGGGGGGAGGAGCAAGAACAAGCGTTCAACGAACTGAAGGAAAGACTCCAGTCGCCCCCTATCCTCGGACACTTCGATCCATCAGCGGAAACGGAAGTTCACACAGACGCCAGCAACGCCGGGCTAGGTGCGGTGCTCGTCCAAAGACAAGACGGAGCAGAGAGGGTGATCGCTTACGCAAGCCGAGCACTGTCCAAGGCAGAGAAAAATTACTCAACAACCGACAAGGAATGTCTCGCTGTCGTCTGGGCGTTAACCAAGTTCCGCCCGTACCTGTACGGGATCCCGTTCCGCGTTGTCACGGACCACCACGCTCTCTGTTGGCTCGCCAACCTCAAGGACCCGTCAGGACGCCTCGCTCGCTGGAGCCTTAGACTGCAAGAATTCGACGTGACCATTGTGCACAAGTCTGGCCGCAAGCATAATGACGCCGATTGTTTGTCTAGGGCCCCAGTCGAATCTCCTCCCGACAGCACCGATGACGACGATGACGCCCGTTTTCTCGGAGCAATTACAGACACCGACATGGGAGCACTTCAACGAGACGACCCCGAACTTCGCGCCGTGATCGACCAACTGGAAGGTCAAGGAAGTTCAGTTCCGCGAGTCTTGGCCCGAGACTTGCCAAGCTTCGTTCTGCGGCGAGGCGTGCTCTTCAAGAAGAACTTCGGAACGAGCAACCCTGCCTGGCTGCTGGTTGTTCCGGCCAGCCTGCGAGAAGAAATCTTTCAAGCATGCCATGACGACCCGACGGCTGGACACCTTGGCTACAGCAGGACGATCGCCCGGATTCGTGACAAGTACTACTGGCCGAGACTCCCGAAAACAGTCCACCTGTACACACGGTCATGTCACGAGTGCCAACGGCGTAAGAAACCTCCGACGAGACCTGCAGGATTCCTGCAACCGATATTGACCCCTACTACGCCTTTCCAACAAATTGGAATGGATTTTCTTGGGCCCTTCCGGCCATCGACGTCGGGGAACCAATGGATAATCGTTGCCACGGATTACCTTACCCGATACGCGGAGACGAAAGCCCTTCCGTCGGGAACTGCGGTGGAAGTCGCCAAGTTTTTCGTCGAGTCTATTCTCCTTCGACATGGTGCCCCCGAAGTCTTGATAACCGACCGAGGGTAATCGTTCTTGGCCCAGCTCACGCAAGAGATCCTTCGGCTCAGCCACACCAGCCATCGTCGGACCACCGCGTACCATCCGCAGACCAACGGGCTAACGGAGCGGCTCAACAAGACGATC
Organism: Ixodes persulcatus; assembly: GCA_013358835.2. Lineage (NCBI taxonomy): Eukaryota > Metazoa > Arthropoda > Arachnida > Ixodida > Ixodidae > Ixodes > Ixodes persulcatus. The sequence continues at coordinate 62,375 of JABSTQ010005112.1, forward strand.
GCCGACATGATCTCCATGTACGTCGACGTAGAGCACAAGACGTGGGACGAGGTATTACCATACATCACGTTCGCCTACAACACCGCAGCTCAAGAAACAACCGGGTTTACACCATTCGAGCTGGTGCATGGAAGAAAAGTGACAACCATTCTGGACGCGATGCTGCCCCATGAGCCTGTAGATGACGGATGCGACGATGCCCATGTGGTCAGCCAGAGAGCAGAAGAAGCACGCCAACTAGCCCGCCTTCGAATCCACGACCAACAGCGTGTCGACGCTTGCCGGTACAATCTTCGTCGCCGCGACGTGGAGTTCCAGCCCGGAGACAGGGTATGGGTGTGGACGCCCATTCGCCGCCGCGGCCTCAGCGAGAAACTGTTAAAACGCTACTTCGGACCCTACAAGGTCATCCGCCGCCTTGGGGACTTGAACTACAAGGTGCTCCCCGACGGAACTCGACCATCAGGACGCCGCCAGCCACGACCCGAAGTCGTCCACGTAGTTCGACTCAAGCCGTTCTACGCGCGCTAGGATTGCGACACTGCATGTTTATTTTGTTTCACCCTAAAGTTTTTAGCCATTTCTGTTTTCCTTTCGCGTTGCATCGGGACGATGCACTTTTAAAAAGGGGGGATAATGCCGCCCGCAGAGGCGAGAAAGCAACGCTTGGTCACGGTCTTCTAGAAGATTCCTGTTCATTCTCGCACCAGACGTAACTTTCCCTCTGCTTTGTTATTCTCGAAAGTGCCAGTTCATCCTCGCCCCGAGCGCGCGACGCTCGAGCATTCTTTGCCGAACTTTCGAGATAGTGACGCACGGTAGATAAGCAGCTACCCACGACCTTGTCGAGTCAGTCTCGCTCGCGCTCTGTTTCGCCGCCGAATCGCCGCCTGCTTTTCTGCTGCCTCGACGCTCTTTCGTTCTTTACTTATTTTTGGTTGGCACAAGTTCGCCTCATCATTTGTCATTCTTGACAATATGTCTAATGGCGTCACTTAAGTAACTTATTACCACATCCGTGGTCGTTTTAGACTTTACTGATTGTTATATCTAGAGGAAGAATAATGTAGAATACATGTCACGAATCACACACTGAAATCAGGAGTTTGTGCAATCACCTGCAGAGGTGGTTGCACACTAGCGTGCATTCATCGTGCTAAGAGTACGAAAGTTGTTTTTCTTTGATCTAATCTTTTACAATGCATTATAATGGTGGAACAGATGTTTGTTTCAAACTTACAATTTAGACAACAAAGACGTTCAAAATAATCATCACATCGTCTCGATTGACCTATTTCAGAGATGGCTGGGTGCATGCGCCAACTCTGAGAAAGAAAAGGAAAGGGAAAGGCGCCATTTTTTTTTTTCTTGGGGGGGGGGGGGGGGGGCTCTCTCGTCCGCTCAGTTGCTCAGACAGGGCTAGTTCTGCTTGACTCCCTCCACTATTCTCGCGGCTTGGCTTCATAGTTTTCATGTCTCACCACTGCGCAGTTGTAGGCTGCACAAATAGCAGCAAAAATTGTTAAAATTGAAAATTTTATAGAGTCCCAGCAGCCTTTTGCGGATGCTGCACGAGAGCACCTGATATCAAACACCTCGCCCTCTTTTCTCCGCTTTCAAAAGCCCCCGTTTCAGAAGTCTATGACGCGAATCCCCCTGTGTCAGGTGGCCGGGTCCTCAACGTAACAGCGGCCACATTCTGCGTTTAACTAAAAGACAGTGAGTGTGCACGCGGGATTGTGCAACGTAATAATGCTGTCCTCGGTACTCAAGTAAATAATAATAACTCGATAAAGCTTTGCGTTTTTTCAGGCGTGCGCTATACACATTCATGCCTTTACACGTGAAAATCAGGGCTGGGCAGAGATACTCCGAAAAGTATCAGGGAGTACAAATACTGAGATAAATGTATTTTAAAACCCAAAATACGGATACTGAGTTACATTTGTCTTTTATGCAACGGGATATCCCTGAGATACGTCTGCAAAAATGACGAAAACGTATTCAGGAATACAGATAGAGATACTTATAGCAATAAAATGGAAATATAAACCAAGCAATTCATTGCAAACAAAAAAATATCGCCGAAAGAACATTGGGACACAGACGAAGGGAAACAGGACAATTCGCACTCCCAACTTAAAGGAGCTGTGCAACCATTTTAACGTTGAAAGAATTGGCATTTTCTACTTTTGACATTGTTCACCTTGTCACAAAGGACAGAAAGCACACCTCCTTCCTTCGAAATGTTGCGATTCCGCCGCGTAATCTCGAGGCAAATATTAGAATATTCCTCGACCTGCAGCCGTGAGCGGCGGCCATGAGAAACATGCAGCATGACGTCAGTGGGGGTCTTGTAGAAAGATAGCAAGTTGTGCGAATACCTGCTCGATAAAAGGTAACTTTTTTTATAAATATTGTCGTTCCAACATAACTATAAATGCGTCAAAAACCTGGTATCATCGACAAAACTTTTATTATACGAAGTTTTAGTGGCGCCATCTGTCCAAGGTCCACAAAACCGTCAGCTCTACCTGCTACCACGAACAGCGGAGCAGCCACCAGAAGCCGGAAGGGGAGGGAGACAGGGCCGGACGGGTATGGCCGGGGCATAAAGGCACCATGACAGAACAGCACACGACAAAACAGCACGCTACAAAACAGCACGGTCAAAACAGCACGCCCCAAAACAGCACAGCGTGAAAACAGTACGGCGACAAAACAGCACGCATCAAAATAGCACGCGACAAAATAACACAGCGTCAAAACGGCACAGCGACAGAAGAGCACGTGCCGAAACAGCACGGCGTCAAAACAGCAGCGTCAAAACAGCAGAACGACAAGACAGCACAGCGTCCAAAAAAAGGTGTTTCGGAAATCATTGCGGTAAATATTTTTAGACTCATAAACGTCTGGGTTCCTTTCAGTTTATTGACGAAAATCAGTATACTGACGAAAATGTAATATTTAAAAGCGTTTCTTTAAAATGTATAGTGAGTTAACCAGGTACTGTTTTTTTATTTGTTGCTGTCTGTGGCAGCCGACGTGACCTGTTCTGCAAGACGCACTGGGGCCCTATCGTGAGCGGACATTACCGTCGTGTGGTCGTATTTGTACACAGGACGAACATGAACTTCACTACCACTTCGGTCGGAGAGGAAAACATCAAAATCCAGAAATTCGCAAGCATTGTACTCAGTGCGATTTTTCCCCATTTTCACGACTGCGAGTGGTGGTAAATTCGCGCCGACCACAGAAACGGCAATAAATCAATCGTATTTAGGCCCTCCTCTAGTAGACGGAAGCTAGAGCTGTTAAAAAATGAGTGGCATTTACGGACTCTCTTGATTTGCATCGAGCAGTTCACGATTAGATTTTCTTCTTTGAACAAAGAATTCGGCACACAAATCTTTATCAGGTCAAAAACCCAGATTTCAACCTGAAGACCCCTGCGCCCCCGGAGCTTTTGCTGAAAGTTAAACCGACCTCGGAGACAAGCTGGAAACTGCGAAAGGAAATGGTCATATAGTCAGGAATGAATCACATACTGAAATTTTTCAATTAATACTGACCTTTTCTTTTTCTGCTGACTATAAACGACACAGAAAAATATGACAAACGTACCAACAAGAGCTTCGCTGAAGGAGGTTCGAACAATTGCATTTGTTTGTTTGAAGCTTTCCGCCTGTCACCTTACGGGAATGCTTTACGCTGGGTGCCGATTGGTAACTCCTGTTGTGATAAAAATCGTGGTCCACTCCCAACTGCCGTGCCTTCCAAACTGCGGGTCCGACAGATGCAGTGGGTGGTCGCGAAGCAATTGCTATAATTTTTTTTTATGAATTTAAGTTTAGTCATCTTCAGCCTACATTTTATTATGTGGACTGCTACTAGTACTCATCACTGTAACTGACTCTTGTAGCCTCGTGAAAAGCCCGAGAGGGGGTCGTGACGCGATATTTTATTTATTTTTTTTTTTTTTGGGAGAGGGGGGGGGGGGATCCTCGGGTTGCGGAGTTTGGCAAGCTCTGAAATAGGCAATAAATTTCTTTATAACCTAGCGACAATAAATGAAAAGGTGAAGGAGGTTCGATATTATTCGCGCAGAGGGAGGTGAAGAACGCGCTTGAAGTTGCTACATGCGTGCTGTATTGTCGCCGTGCTGTTTTGACGCCGTGCTGTTTTGGCACGTGCTCTTCTGTGGCTGTGCCGTTTTGACGCTGTGCTGTTTTGCCGCGTGCTATTTTGACGCGTGCTGTTTTGTCGCCGTGCTGTTTTGACGCTGTGCTGTTTTGACGCGTGCTGTTTTAAGCGTAGACCGCATGGAGCGTTTTTGCTCGCGATTCGGGCGCGTCGGCGTCAAATTGACGTCATTTCCTGCGCGCGGCCGCGCGTTTTCGCGGGAGCGTTGGTTTCTAGCCGACCCAGAACAAGACGCGCGCGCCGAGGCGTCGAAGCGGCTCTCGCCCAATGAGAGTCGCTCGAACCATCACATGATTCAGCACAGAAAACCGCTTCTGGTTTTGGCGGTTTGACTGCACTTTTTTTGTTTGCCGATTGCACGTGCGATGGTTGACGAACGTGCATTCAATGAAATGCTCATTGACGAGGTTGAGAAGCGCCCCATTCTTTGGGATCGATTTTCCAGTTGTGCCTGCTTTAGCACAAGCATACGTCTTAGCAGGAGGAGCTTTCGCCTTCGCTCCATACTGGACTAGAGCAAATCTCAAATTCTGGCAAATAGAGCTTGCACTAAAGTAAACTTTACTTGCACTCAGCGCAGAAAAGCACGCAACACGAACAACGCGAACAACACACCACTCGCGACGCGGCTGGCTCAGTACGCTGTTTCGTATTCAGCGCAATTTAAAGTGTTCAAAAACCTTTTTATTGGCCATATAAAAATTGAAAAAGTGTTCTTTTTGACACGAAAACCCGTTTGATTTACTTATTTAATACTTTAACTCTTATTTTGTAGTATTTGCGTGAGCAATTACATCGCGTGCTGAGAATTCTGTTATCAGGCAACGCTGATAACGCGCGGCCGGCGGTGCTTGGCTTTGGCTGCATGCGGGTGCCCCCGCGTCAGCTTCCGCGCGAGCGTTCATAGCGCGTCGCGTTTTCGCGTGCAGAAAAACGCTCCATGCGGTCTACGCTTAAACCGTGCTGTTTTGTCGCGTGCTGTTTTGTCGTGTGCTGTTCTGTCGCGTTCCCATGGCGGGACCCGGATGAGACTTTCCTCCTTTCACCATATTGTCCGCGCTGCGCCCGCCAGCACGTGGTCGCGCGGTCGCGAGCGGATGAGTTCTCGCTGCTCACTGATGGCTCTAGAGAGAGAGCTTCACCGGAACCCCGCGCCACCCCCATTGACGTCATAGCGCACGTGACTCGGAAGATGGTGAAGGAGTTGAGAAATGCCAAAAACCTCAATCTTTGTCCATTTTTAAAATAAAAACTAGGACATGCAGGCAAAAGCGGTTTTTTGTTCTTTACTTCGAAAGGCCGAGACAGCAACTCCCAAATTATTTAAGCAAAGCACTGAAACTGTTGCACAGCTCCTTTAAGTTTATTGAAAATTGACAAGCTGGTATAGTCACAAAACCTTGTTATCCTTATCTATTCAGCCCGCGTTTCAGAAATTCAAATTCATCCGTAGATAAAGACAGGGACGTGTCACTTATACATTTCTTCTCCCTGGTCTTTATTTCAAACCTCATGTAACTATCTCGACACTTTATCTTTGAATCTAGCCAAAATCGTGGTGTCATTGAAGGCCGGGGTCCACGAGCATCTGTTACAATGAAGGCGTCATTCTTGTAGAGGCAGCGTGCTCGCGGGAGCGATCATTCACGCACCTGCCGGTCTGGCCAACGAATGGAATCCCACACGACATGGGGATTTCGTAGACGACGCCAGTAGCATATTCGACGTACTTATTTTGGTGATTAGTAGTGTGGCTGTATTCGCTTGTCAATTTTCAATAAACTTCAGTTGAGAGTGCGCCTTGTCCTGTTTCCCTTCGTCTGTGTCCCTGTGTTTTTCCAGCACTGTTTTTTTCTTTCGATACTTATAAAAATACATTTGTTCCTGGACGGTGCTTGGTGGGGAAGTTGTAGTTCGTGCCAAATGCAAATATAATACAAAAGGCGTCTGCACAAAATGAACTCTCTTTTGCCGTGAGGGCGCATCACAAACTGTCGTCTTTTAGGCTCCTGAGTAATTCATAATGTGGGGAGATTAGACAACAGAGCCGTACCTTTTCTGTACTCAACTCCTTTACAGCGTTCACTCTGCTAAATTGGAAATAGTGGAGGGCTTTGTGAGAGGAGCTTATTCTGTAATTGTTGCAAGTAACCTTCTAAACCAGCTTTTTTAATGTTGGTGACTGTGATGGATCATATCTTATAAGGCGGGTTCATATCATAACTTTTGTAGCACCTTGCACCAAACATGTTTTCATCTTTTAAATGTATCCTAAAAAACGGCAACAAATGTAACGAGATACCTAAGTCTGGCAAAGTATCGTGACACGCGCGATACATTGTAAATGTATTACACTACTGAGATACAAATCCCTTTTTCAAATGTATCTCGATACAGAGATACAGATACTCGATAGTATCCCTAAGATACTGCACAGATTTGGTGAAAATGGAGGAGGAAAAGCAGAAAATATTAGTCACTGGCAAAACATTTAAAGGTCTTTGAAATGAACTCAAGCCTTACGGTGACAGAACACTGACAGAACGCCTCGCCAACCAACCGTGAACTCCCCTGTTTGCAAGGCCCAGTTCGTCGTAGGTTCGTAAACGTACTGAATTCAAAGACAGACTATTTCCAACATACCGTTCCTTAATTTGCGACGTTGCAGGCGAGCCTTCGCGATAACAAGACCGTCCGAATTTCGCCCCGTCCGAGTATGAGTAGGCGGCTCCGGGTACGGCGATGCCCCGTGCGCTCACGCTGTATAGACAGGACGGCGCGGTGACGGAAGGCAATAAGCTTGAATACCTTAGGCGCTCGAGGAGAGCGAAATCAGCTGTTTGTAGTGACCCGGCCTCATAAACGGAGCTCACAAGCTCCACACGAGGTGAATAGTTGGGTCGGGATCGAAACTGGCCAACATTACTTTCCGTACACAACACTCTGCCTAGAAAGCCGACCCCTTTTTCGGTTGCTTGCACGACGCGAGTCGAATGCGTCGTGTGCGACGCATACGACGCTCGTATGAGACGAGCCGTATGCGACTCGAAAACCGCAGATTGGCTACCCCTGATATGCGGAGAGCAAGTCGTCTGCTTCTCGCGCCCGGGTTGCGGTGACGTCCAAACAACGCCGAGTTCTGATTGGCTTTGAATGAAAGGATAGTGGGACGACCTCAATGCAAAATGCCTTGAGGTCTACCCACTATTTTTTTTTTTTTTGTAGCGTGAGCTACACTGGCCGAGGTTGAGCAGTTTCGCGTGGCTCCCAAAGAGCCGTACTGCGCATGTGCGAGGAGCAGTGACGTCACACGGCGCACAGCTGGCACGCCGGAGCCGCCGCCGCCGCGCGCACCTCGCCGGTCAGCGCATTCCAGAGGAGTCACGTCATAGCCGCGGCAGACGCACTGGCGCCGTCGCGTGCCCAGCTGTGCGCCTCCGTTGCGCAGTAGCCAAGTCTGACGCTGCACCGGAGCCGCTTGATAGCGCCTCTCATTTTGTGCGCATAAGCTCACGCTACGTATATCCTGGCATAGGCGGGCTAAGCCACCGGAATTTTTTTTTTTTTTTTCAATCGGCCAATGATAGAGCCTGGCTTTCTGACATCCGACCCCTGTGCAAGAAGCAGACGAACTTGCGTGCCGCATGGTCCCTGAAAGCCTAAGAACCGCAAGGCGTGGCAAGTTCCAAGTATCGTATTACCGCTTCACAGCCGGTGATACTGCAGTAAAGTGGTTAGTTGGGCGAGTTGGTAATGATTGAACATGGTTAAAATTGCGGACAAACAGAAAGGAAGAGGGAAGAGAGTAGAGACAAGCGCAGCTTTAGCCGATCAGGACCAGGACTGGGCAGTGTCTTTATAGTATTTTAAAGATACTTTGGAATATCTGTATCTTCTCTGTATCGAGATACACTTGATAAATGTACTTGTATCTCAGTAGGGAAATACGGTGTATCGGTTGTTTCGCGATACTTTGCCTGGGCTTAGGTACCTCGATATATCTGTTGCCAAAACAAAACAAAAAAACTAGGGTTTTAGTATTTGTATTTTGGGATGCCTTTTTGAGTATCGATTCCTGCCCAGCCCTGATCAGAACGCCGAAAACAGATAGACAAAGCCCAAATCTCAAGCAGAGTAAGTCACGTCCGGCGATTTTTAAATTGTCGTAGTCACGAGCACTTCAAGAAACGCAGGGCGAACTTTACTATTAACAGAACAGATAACTGGGCCAGTTGGTACGCATTCATGTTGAAACAGCGCGACTAGACACGAACGATGCGAGAAACTGGACGAAACGAACGCTCATTAACTAAGTTAAAAAAAAAAAACATGCACGCGTTTTCTTTTTGTTTGTTTTTTATTTAGGTTGGGATTGCGTCTGCGCAACGAATACCTCGATCCTATCAGTTATTGCATAGTTCACTAGTTTTGTTTTGTGACTCTTTTTTGCTGATACCAAAATCGCATTGACTGCAGATCGATCATATTATGCTCAAGACTCGGGGAGGGTCCGAGGAAAGAGAATCGTGTGTTTCGGCCCGGATAAAAAAACTTTGCATCGCAGAAAACTCAAACTTCGTGAAAGTTTAAAGCTAGCGGTTGGGATAGAACGCAAAAGTTACGGAACATGACGTTGCCTGGATTGAAAAATAACCCAGAAAAAACTTTTGTTCACCTAATCCTAGCATCGTCAAGACAAAAAAAAATTATATTGTGGACGCTCGTGGGATTTATACCAGCAAAAAACACTTGTCAGCGAGAAAGAGAATATTGTTGTTTTTGTTTCCTACTGACAAGTTTGTTGCATTGAAAAATGTATGCTACAGCCACCGACAATATTATTTTTTGTTTTGGCGAAATTATACTGAGGTGCACGTCGGCTCACAGAAGAAGTTCGTTTTTCTCAATTCTATTTCGATCCATGTAAGATCACGTTTTCAAACTTTCGCATTCTATCCCAAATGCTAGCGCCATATTCTCAGGGAGTTTGAGAATTCTACGACCCATAGTTTATTTACCTGCAAAAAAAAAAAAAAAAGACGCAGTTCTTTTTACTCGAGAACTCCCTGTATACTTCTTGAAAACACGAGAGGGTCGGCACTTGTAACCGAGTGAAATCAATATATATATATATATATATATATATATATATATATATATATATATATATATATATATATATATATATATATATATATATATATATATATACACATATATATATATATGTGTATATATATATACTGTTATATATATATATAACAGTGGGAGGATTTCTGGAGCACAAACGAGCACGTACCACGTGACACTAAGCGTCGTACCGCGTTCCACGCGGCGGCGTGTGTTTCCAGAACACCTCCGATTGGATACATTTCGTTTCTTGTGCATTTATAAGACAGATAGGAAACGCCAGAAAGTCAAGGTGGAGTGGTGTAGAGATTCTATTTTCGAACGCCGAAGCGAGCGGACCTAGGATCATGAGCTCCCGTGGAGCGGTTTCAGCGGCCCTCGCCGGCCGCGGTAACAGGGCTGAAGATAACACCCAGGACTACAACGTCATCCTGCCTCCTTTGCCAACAGGGTCAGTGGTTTTAAATACCGTTTTTCTTCATGCGGACGTGAAGGGGCGGCCGTACCGCGTCGAGGACTTTCGCGACGCGTTGATTCGTCTGGCTTTGCTTCCCGAGGTCTTGGCCCTCGGGGCTTACCAGATGAATCACGTGTGGGCAGTAACGTTTAAGAACGACGAAGGCAAAAAGAAAATGCTGGCAACGTCGGAGTTGACGGTCAAGGGTCGCCGATGCATCGTTATCGACCCCAGCCACCAGGACGTTCGCGTCAAGCTTCATTGGCTGCTCTTTAGCGTCGCCGACGGTGATGTGAGAGAGGCCCTGGCGCCGTACGGCAAGGTCATCGAAGTGGCCAGAGAAAAGTGGCGTGTCGACGGCTGCCAGAGCGTCGGCACCATGACGCGCACGGCGGTACTTCGGCTCAAGGCGGGCATCACCTGCGACGACATCCCGCACCAGTTGCGGGTGGGCGGAGAGCTAGCCCTCGTCGTCGTGCCTGGAAGAGCTTTGTCTCCGGTGCCAGCAGACGGGGCACATCCGCAAGGAGTGTCATGTCCCGCGATGCAACGTCTGCCGTCGTTTCGGCCACGAGGGAGCTCACTGCGTCCGAACGTACGCGGCGGCTGCTGCGCCTGTTGGGGGCATGGAGAAATCCGAGCTCCTTATGGACGAGGACGACGCGGAGGAGGCTGCCGCGGGCTCTACAGACAAAAGAAGCCCTGTAGCGAACGTTCTCCCTGCGGCCAAGAACGCGGCGGAGACGAACACGAATGAGGCGTCGCCAAATGCTGGCGAGGTGGTGCACGCTGGGCAGCAGGAAATGGTGGCGACGGAGGCACCTACACCGTCCGGTGGGGAGGGCATCATCACCGATGCAGTCAACAGCCAGCCGGCAGTCGACGTCCCCATGGACGACGCAGAGAAAACGGCGAAAAGGACGAGGGAGGAAAACGTCGCAGGCCCCACAAATTCGGAGCAGGAAGAGCCGCCGTCAAAAACGGGCCCTATCTGGATGCGACGGTCCACAGTCAATGCGACTGCAACTGTGGACGACAAAACGGCAGCCAAGCCACCCCCGTGATAGCATACGCCGGAGTTCGACAGGGGCCTCGGAGTCTGTGCAGGCAAAGTGCGGAAGCCAACATCGCGCTTTGTCGGAACAGACGGGCGCACGACCCGAGGTGAGCACCATGAGGACCCTCTCTCTCTGAATGGCGGTGAAGTTAGAAGCTCCTTTCCGTGTCGCCACGATCAACGTCCGTGGGCTTGCGGCGAGACGCCGGCAATATCAACTTAGTCGACTATTAGCCGAGAACGAGATCGACATCGTGGCCGTGCAGGAAACAAAGATTGAAAGCCTAGAGCAGACGGACCGCATGGTGCAACCGTTTCGAACTCTTTTCAATGTTTGTGTCTCACACGCTGTAGGAACTTCCGGAGGTTGCTGTTTGTTTTTCCGCCGGTCTCTAGGCGTCGATGAGACGGCCATGGTTTCATGTGCGTCTGGCCGTTTTGTGTTCTGCGATTTTTCTTTTTCAGGTATAGACTGGCGCGTCATTTGTGTTTATGCACCGACTAACGAGCGTGAACGTAGAAAAACTTTCGAGGGACTGACTGAGTTCCTTAAAGGTGAAAGAGTTGTTATTTTTCTTGGAGATTTCAATTGCGTCTGCGCACCAGACGACCGTGCTAATGAAACCCGGGTTCGCGACTCAAGCGCGCTTTATCTGAATGACATTGTCGCTGAAAATGCGTTGGAGGACGTCGCAAACGTCACCGCCAAGAGTAGCGTTCATTTCACACACTTTCAGGGCCTTAGTCATGCTCGACTTGACAGGGCTTACGTTTCGCTTAGTCTTGTCCCGCTGTGCGACAATTACTCCGTTCAACCTGTTTCTTTTAGCGATCATGCTTTAGTTATGTTCACCCTCGGTAAAAAATTAAAAAAGTCAAGATGGGAATGGTCGCTATGGAAAATGAACAGTAGCCTCATGAAGGATGACGTTTTTAAATCTAACGTAGATGATTTATTTAGGAAATTTTACGAAGACGAGATGACAATGTGGGGTGCTAGGTGGGAACTTTTTAAAGAAGATTTAAAAATTAACGCAATTGAAAGGAGCACCACCCTTAACTATCAAAAACAGAAGAAGGAAAAAGAGCTACGTCGTCAATTGAATTTGTTTTTAATCGAAGAAAGCGCGAAACCGGGTGAGTTTGTACAGGAAATAAGAGATATCAAGAACCAACTTGAAGTAATCGACTGTGAAAGATATAGAGGGGCTATTGTGCGTGCGCGGTCCCAGAGGCTATGGTTGGGCGAAAGACCTTCGAAGCGAGCACTCAGCGACGAGAAAAGGTATGCGCAGCGAAACGAGATAAGAGAAATCCGCTACGGAAATACGATAACTCGCGATAAGAAAACGATCGAGCGAGCGTTCGTTGAATATTATAACGATCTGATGGGTCACAGCCTACCAAAAGATGACGGTTTTGACGCTGAGTTTTTGTCGCTTATGCCCACGCTTGAAGAGAATGTTCGAGAAAATTTAGAATCGCCGATCAGTGTTCGCGAGCTTGAAGACGCCATAGATGAACTAACTGCGGGAAAAACGCCCGGGCCGGATGGTCTCAGTGCCGAATTTTACAAAACATTTAAGAGGGAGGCAGCGGACGCTTTGTACGAGGTGCTCACAGAAGCGTATTGCATAAATAAGTTACCGCCATCTTTTCTGAAAAGCCACGTTGTCCTCATTCCAAAGGTCGATGACCCCGTAAAGTTATTGTCTGTTTCCTCTTACAGGCCAATAAGTCTGACTAATGTCGACTACAAAATTTACACAAAAGTCCTGGCTAGACGTTTGCAAAATGTTATAAAAGACCTTGTGGGAGCGCATCAGACCTGCGGTATTAAAGGCCGCACCATTTTAACCAACATACATATAGTAAGGAGCATTCTAGAATATTGCGATGCCTTTGACAGACGAGTTGCTATGTTGCAGCTAGACCTGGAGAAAGCATTCGATCGTGTGTCGCATGAAGTTCTTTTTCGTATTTTGGAGCACGCTAATGTAGGGTCTGTGATATTAGACGGTTTAAAAATGGTGTACGCAAGCTGTTCAATGTCCGTCATTGTAAATAAGAACGTCAGTGAAAGTGTGCAGGTCCTGGCTTCTGTAAGGCAGGGATGTCCACTGTCTCCCTTGCTGTTTGCAATTTACTTGGAACCATTTTGTTTAAAACTGATTCACAATGATAGTATACATGGTTTTAGGTTACACTCTTGCGAAGTAAAAGTGCTCTCTTATGCAGACGACGTTGCTGTTTTTTGTGTCGACCAAGACAGCGTTCGCGAGGTAATCAGCACTGCTTCCTCCTTCTGTAAGAAAACGGGTAGTGCTATCAACTGGGGCAAAAGCGTAGGTCTCTGGCACGGTAATTGGGGCACCGCACCTGATAATTTTGTGAATGTACAGTGGACAAATTTACCCGAGAAGTACCTCGGGGTGCCTCTCCAGCACTACCGGGACAGTAAGCAACTATGGAGTGAAGAGACTGAGAGGGTTAAGGCTAAAGCGGAGAGCTGGAGGGGTAGGAACTTCTCCATGTTTGCACGCGCAACTGTTTGTAATTTATTTTTAACTGCAAAAATTTGGTACATTTTGCAAGTGCTGAGTATGCCGCGCCTTAATGTGCAGAGACTGCACAGAGTTTTCGCTGTTTTCATCTGGAATTCGAGCTGGGAGCGTACTGCTCGTACCAATTTGTTCCGATCTGTTGGTAATGGTGGTCTAGGATTGTCCCATTTGTTTCTAAGACAAGTCGTGTCTAGGTTCATGTTTTTACGCGATCAGAAAGATTTGTTTTTACGTACGGTTATGCAAGTGCGACTGCAGTATGCACTCCCCGAGTTTGTGGTGTCGTCTAGTAATCAAATGCGCTCCAGTGTACAAGGTTATTTGCGTGAAGTTGTGCTTTCTTTCAGAATACTCAAGGTGCGCTTTTCGTTAGAGTATCTTAGTTCAGTTGCCCGAAAACGATTGTATAAAGATTTAATAGATGTACTGTTGCCAATACCTCTCTATAGGTCATTATACTGTGAACGTCCAGGGCTAGATGTGCTTAAAAGGGTGAAGAAAATGCCAATCAAATCTTCGGTGAAATCCTTTTTCTTTAAATTGCATTGCGGTGTACTCCCTGTAAAAACGTGGCTAGAACAGAAAGGTATATTTGTACCGTGGTCAGTGAATTGTATCCTCTGCAAGAAACCCGAGACGATAGAGCACGCATTTATTGAGTGTTGGGACGCCGTGTTTCATTGGGACATTCTTCAGCGCACGCTGAAGAAGGATCTATCCTTTAACTGCGCACGGCATCCGCTTTTTGCCCCTGGAAAACGAGGGGGGAGTCCCCTACGATATGTTCATGCTCCTCGGCCTCCACAGTCTGTGGAGGACAAGAACGAGTGTTAATAATGCTGATGTGAATACCAAAACAGTAAGAGAAAATTTCATTGAAAGCGTGGCATATATTCGCGTGGTATACCGTGCACTCCCTGAACCCCCTGATTGGTTGCCAATACTAGATGAGTTAGTATGTTTAAAAAGATTTTGATGCGCTGGCAATCGCCGCCAAGTGGCTGATTCCCTCTTAAACAAAGTGTACGTGTGTAAATGACTGTGTGCTTTTTCATTTTGTCTTAACAGGAAATAAAGAAAAAAAAAAAAAAAAGTGGAGTGGTGTAGAGGTTAGCACACCCGACCGGACATTGGGAGGCCCAGAGTTCAAATCCTGGCTCCGCCAATTTTTGGCTTTCGGCGGGTTCCTGAAAACTTTGATTCTTTGATTCATTAGATTAAGTACGGTTCATTCATCTGCATATGTTTGTTTATATATATATATATATATATATATATATGGCGGCGCAGCATCGAAACGAGCCGCCCTCGGAAACAAACGGAGGCGGAGCATTCGCTCACTGCGGCATGTGTCTTGCGTGTTCTCACAACAATAGTTGTCGGTACTCGTGAGAAGCGCAAAGGGTATATATATATATATATATAACTGGGAAGAAAAAAACCCTCGGTGAAAACAGCAACAACGGACGATTTAATCTCCGACGTTTCGGCCGGAGTCCGGCCTTCGTCAGGAAGAACTTTTACAGATGAACGCGGGTGGTATTTATACATTGCTACGGTCGAGTCCAAGTTTCAAAAAACGGCGGGATGACGGTTGGAGTTCCAGATGGGCAAGCGTTTATACAATGCTACGGTCGGGTCCAAATTTCGGCTTTAGTGGCTTCGAGGCAAAGCACCGGCTGCGGCTATACGGATGCTCAGTTGGCGTGTTCGAATCCCGGCCGAGGTGCTCACAATCTGGTATTCAGAGTTGTCCTCGAGAATATTACACCGACACATCAGAAAAGAAAAATAGCGAGCGGAAGTTGAATGGGAGCTACTTCACGCAGTGAAACAGACATTATTCAAGTCGGTGAAATCCCAGTCAGGCATGTCAGCTTGGCTTGGCTTCCAGAGCGACTTTTGCCATGCCAGAACAGTGGCGCCATCTAGATTTGTAAATATTTTGAATCCGAGATTACTGTGACATCTTCGTAACAAGGCTGAATTTTTTTAGGGCACTTAGCGGGTCAGCGCAACGAACAGATCTATCTGACAGGGAATCATGCTCAATGAATTAGGATGCGAGTGCTGCGTTAGCATTCCAATGGAGACACGAGTTGCAGCCGAAAGATGACACTCCTGTATTTCGTTTCACGAGTGGGAAATCGAGAACTGCAAAGAGTACGTGTTAATATTACTGTTGTAGAGCGCAGCTCTTTGGCGCTCGTTCCCGTGTTTCGCGGCGTCGCCGTTGGCGTAACCGCGCTAAATTTAGAGGGGAATTGAATCGGTGTTGAGGTCACGGGACGTCAATTTTCTCGCTAAATCTAGCGGAGAAACTGAATTTGTTAGTAGGTGACATGACACTAAATCATGTTACGTAATATTCCCCGCTAAATTGAGCGGGGAAACTGAATTGGTGTTGAGGTCACGTGGCGTTAATATTTCCGCTAAATTTAGCGGGAAAACTGTGAGAGGAGGGGAGGTTATGGAGGCGGAGGACGAGGAGGGAAGGGGAGGAGGGGAGGGTACGGAGGACCCTCCTCCCCTCTCCTCCTCCCCTCCTCGTTCTTTCTTTCTCCCGTCCCCTACTCCTCCCCTCCTCGTCCTCCTCCTCCTTCTCCATACCCTCCCCTTCCTCTGCACTCTCCCCTCCTCCTCCTGCGTACCATCCGTGACGATCGTACTACATCGTACGTTGGGCTCAACACCCGGAAGAAACGGTTCACACGTTAGACACGTTCGGGAGTTGAAAAGCGCTCGAGCCACTCTCGTCGTTTTCTTTTATTCTGCTCCTGCGGTGTTTTGCCGCCTGGTATCGCTACAGCTGACCAAGCGGCAAAAAAGATTTAAAGTTTTTTTTTTTTTTTTGTAAAAACAAAAAAGCTACAACACATTACGTGCGCACACGTCAACTGGGTGAGTATCGACGGTGGGCTCTTCGTGGTCTGGAACTCCTCCGTAGTAGCGTGACGGCGGCCGGGGTTCCTGGGTTGACTGAGAAACGCCGGTCGCAGAACTCGTTAACACCGATGGGTCGTTGGGAGGTGCAGTGGAAGTTGAGGGACTGGGCGAGGATGGGGGGTCCATGGTACGGTTGCCACTTCGAAATCCGGGCGTCGGTGTCCTGCTGTCGCGGTCCGGCAACACAGGCCGCGGGACTAAAGTGCCGTCCGTGGGCACCACTGAGGTCTCGTTGCGACGCCTAGGGTGGTCCCCATTCCGATGCCATATGGTCCCATTTGGCAGGCGCACGTTCAGGGACTAGGCGCCTACCGCAGAGGCTCCATGTCCGTCAGACCAAGGAGCACCCGGTCGTAAGTTGCTGGTATACACTGGTGCTCCAACTTCCGGCAAAGGGCCGGGACGACAGCCACTGTCGGCGTAAAGCTTTTGCTTGAGCCGCTTCAGCAGTGCTGTGGACCGCAGGTTGGTACGCAAAACCTGCAAAGGTGTCTTTATCATGCGGCCCATAAGCAGCTTACATGGGGCACGGCCAGTGACGTCGTGTGGCGTGGTTCGGTAGTGAAACAGAACTTGGGCCACTTGCATGCAAAAATCCCAGTCTTGACACTTCTTGAGCTTAGTCGGCAGTTCGTACCACCCCTTCCGCGGCTCCATTGGAAGCTGGGCGGTACGGAGGGACCATCATCCGACAGATTCCGTTCCTGGCCAGGAACTCCAAGTACTCGACACTGGCAAAAGCTGGGCCATTTTCCGAGACTATCAAGTCTGGGAATCTCTGGGTGGCGAAGACCCGTCGCAATGTTGAGATGGTCGCGCTGCGAATGGGGTGGTGCCGGTGAGTACTTCCACCCACTTCGAGTAGGCGTCGACGACTATTAAAAAGTATCGTCCTTTGAAAGGTCTACCGAAGTCCACATGCAGGCATGCAGGACCATGGCCTCTCAGGAAAAGGCCAAGGGGTGATCTCGATGCGTCGGGGTGCTCGCTGGTGTTCTTGACAGACGTGGCATCACTGCACGTGATGAGCAATGTCTTCGCTCAAACCAGGCCACCAGACATGAGACCCGATCACCATCTTCATCTTCTACACCCCTGGATGGCCTGCATGCGGCAGTTGAAGAACCTGCGGACGTAGGACCTGAGATATCACTACCCTGGATTCCCAGTGTAAAGAGCTCTCCTGCAGGCTCAGCTCAGCACTTTTGTGGGTAAAGGGGCTGTACTCCTGCAATTGGGGGAAGGCCTGACCTCTCCCGACGACTCTAACGACTTCGGACAGAACGTTGTCTCTACTGGTCGCTTGGGCCAGTGGTTTCCTGGAGAGTACACCTGGATGCGTTTGCTAAGCAAGAAGATGTCTGCTGGCACCTGCTCACCTGCTGGAACCACTGGCAGCGGAGGCCTACTGAGGTCATCCGCATTACTGAGAGTCTTCCCTGGCCGATGGACCAGCTGGTAAGTGTATGCCGCCGCCAGTTTCAAAGCCAAGCGGACGATCCGTGGTGAAGCTTGAACAGGGACCGCCTTGCTAGCCCCCGAAAGTCCTAACACTGGCTTGTGGTCAGTGATTGGTTCAAACTCTCTTCCCCACAGGTATTGATGAAACCGCTGCACGCCGTAGACCATAGCCAGGGCTTCTCTGTCTAGTTGGCTGTAATTCTGCTCATCGGAGTGCAGCCGGCGTGAAGCGCACGCCACAAGGTGTTAAAATTCATCGCTGTCTCGATACGAGAATACGGCCCCAATGCCGTATCGGGAGGCATCGGCCGCGAGGACCACAGGTTTGGCCGGATCGAAATGGACCAGCACAGGAGCCTGTGTCAGCAGAGACTTGCTCAGGCAAACCGCATAGTCTTGTTGCTTTTCTCAGGTCCACTTTTCGACCTCTCGTAGCCGGACATAACGTGGTTGAAGGCGTCCAAAAAGGTTGGGCAGGAACCGCCGGTAAAAGTTGATGAGCCCCAAATAGCTTTGGGGCTCCTTCTTATTCTGGGGCTGTGGCGCATCCCTCACTGCCTCCACATTCTGGGGAGCGGGAGACAGGCCGCCCTTCGTGATGGCGTGGCCTAGGTGCTCCGTCCTGGGAGCCGCGAGAACACATTTTTCAACCTTGAGCTTCAGGCCTGCTTCTTGAAGCTTGATCAGGACCCGGTGAAGATACTGGATGAGGTCCTGGACGTTGACCCTGGTACCAGGATATCGTCCGAATACACTGCCACGTGCATCAATTCCCGGAAGAGGTTGTCCATCTCTCGCTGGAAGATAGCTGGGGCTGAGGCTACGCCAAAATACAGACGCGTGTACTGAAAACGTCCCATCGGCGTGGAACTGGCAACATATTTGTGGGAGTCTTTGTCCAGAACCACCTGTTGATATGCGTCTCTGAGGTCCAGTTTGGAAAACTTTTCTCCACCGGAGAGTGACGTCCACAATTCCTCAATGAGGAGTAGGGGGTACTGCTCAGGTTCTGCCACTGGGTTGATGGTGACTTCAAAATCTCCGCAGATCTGACACCTCCATCTTTTTTTTAGCACCTGTACGATGGGTGCAGCCCGTGCAGAGGTCTTTACTGGTGTCAGGATGCCCTCTCGCTGCAGGCGCTGCAGCTCTTGCGTCACCTTATTTTTGAGTGCGAAGGGAAGGGCCCTTGGCTTGAAAAAGTCTGGACGGGCATCAGCCGGAACGTGCAGTCTTGCTGCCGTGGTCAGTAAGGTGCCCACACTTGACTTAAAACGCGTCTCGAAGTCGTGCATCAGCCTTGGCACAGTGGCCAGTGCAGATACAGCAGCCTCCGTGGACTGCGACAGCTTAATTCCCAGAGCCTAGATCCAGGTTCGGCCAAGCAGCGTGGGTGCCGACCCCCTTGTTACAAAAAAGGGCAGGCATGCATCCTTGTTGACACAACAGATGCTGTCATCGGCCATGCCTTGGACAGGGGAAAGGTGTCCTGATTAACTGCGCGGCATGACGTCCGAGGACTGGACCGGCACGGACGGGAAGGTTTTCTTGAAAAGCTTCCTCGCAATGACCAAAACGCTGGCCCCTGTATCCTGTTCCATACACAGGGGCTGGCCACAAACTTCGAGGGTGACCAGGAAAGGCGAGACCTAGAGTCACTAAATAAGCTACGCTTTCAGAGTACCACATTCCTTTTCTTTGGCATTTTGCCGACAATACTGTCGCTCTATTCAACAATATTCTGGTTCGCTGCGGCATCATTGGACAGCGGCGGTCACGTGAGTCGCTATCATCATCATCGCGTTTTTTCAAAGCCACCATCTTGAGTCCAGCGATCCTCTGCCTGCTGCTGTTTGCTGTTTACTGCGCGCGCACGCTGAAGTCCGTCACTCAGCACGCGCGTTTCCCGTGTTTCGTCGGGATACAAACATCACGACTTTGATTTGCTGCCACAGCTGCGGCCGCGGCAGCTGGCGCAGGCGGCGGCTACAGCTCGGCTTGGCTCAGCTACAGTCACTCCTCCATCTGCGCGCGGACCCAAGATGGCGGCGCCTGACGCGCTTCAGACGCGTAGTTTGGGAGTTTCGGTACTCTGAAAGCGTAGCTTTATTTAGTGACTCTAGCGAGACCGACTGGCTGGTGGGGCCAGGCACCACATGTGAAAAATCTGTGTGTCTTCGGTGACGATATGAAGTTGAGCTGTATCGGTGCCAGACGTTTTTTCCGCATGTCGGCCCCGCTGTGGCTGCGCGCCGGTTCGACTGCGGTTGCCTCGGCCGCGAGCTGGGGCCGCCCCTTTAACGTGCGTCGGACCGCTGGACTGCCGCTTCTTCGCCCTACATACACAGACAAGGTGCCCTTGCTTGCTAGAAAAGTGGCACGACGCTAGCTTGAACGGGCAGAGGTGTGACTGGTGCGCGTCGCCGCAGCGAGGGCAGGAATTGTTCCCCGTGGCCACCTCCAACGCCAACGCTGCTTTTACGGCGTCGTCAAACGAAGGATCCGGCAGTTCAAGAAACCTCGTTTGCAAGGCGGTGTCGTTGATGCCGCCAGTGTGACGCGATCGTACTACATCGTCCGTCGGATCAAGACCCGGAAAAAACGGTACACACGTTAGACACGTTCGGGAGTGGAAAGGCGCTCGAGCCACGCTCGTCGATGTCTTTTATTCTGCTCGTGCAGTCTTCTGCCGCGTGACACCATCTCGTTAGATCGCAAAATCAGAACACCTCAAGAGCTGCGCTTTAATTTTGTATTACAGAAATTTATAAACATGTTTCATTTTTTTTTTAAGCTACGGCTTGTAAAAGATACAGGGTGTTATCTGAGGTTGAGTAGGCAGCCTGCCACGCCGGCAAAATAATTAGGAAGGCATCACGGTGCGGCTGATGCTGTCATAATTATAAGATCCCTAATTAGATATTTCATGCATCAGTGGCATACGAAGCGTCGGCTGCTCACAGCCAGTGGCTTCCACAGTTTTACTTGCCAAGTGGAAAGGTAAAAACATTCTTAAAAATTTACAGATATGCGTATATCGCTCCATATATTAGACCTTTATTCCAGTTCCAGGGGTAAAATCAGGCCGAAACTAATTTAGAAATTAGTATACCAGCCAAATATTGTGTGTGTTTAGAAGGCATTGAGAATATTTTAATCCCTCGGACGCAGGACCGAATTCAGCGTTATTTCAAGAGCGAGACGCAGACCTGCGCGTGATGGAAACAATGGCGGCAACGGCAGAGCCACCCGGACGGGCATCGGGAAGCCGGCACGAGCATCGGCCGATGGCTCTCTCTAACCAGCGTGCACTGCTCGCCTCCGATAATGAGGCAACCCCGAAGAGCTGCGGCTGGGGCCGCGTCCAGCCGGAGTGCCTACAGAGCCTGCGCACACCACCCTGGGCCCTGGCCGCCTTCTGCTCGGCCGGCTTCCTTCAGGGACTGGCCATCAACGGCTACATTCCTGTCGTGCTGCCCACCATCGAGAGGCGCTTTCAGATGCGCAGCATCCAGGCCGGCAGCATTGTCAGCATGTACAACGTGGGCTCGCTCTTATGCAGCACTCCTGTGGCCTACTTCGGAAACAGGCAGCACAAGCCCAGGTACATGGCCATCGGGACCATCGTCATGGCCACTGGCTCTTTCATCTTCGCCATACCCCACTTCTTGGTGCCGCCATACCAGAGCTCTGACATCAAGGACCTTTGTCCTAACTTACTCAAGTCAAACGAATTCTGCGCCACGTCACCCACAAACTTGCCAGAGTACCGTTATTTCTTCATGCTTGGCAATTTTTTGCACGGCTGTGGTACGTCGCCCTTCTACACACTGGGCATCGCTTACCTGGATGACAACGTGCCTACCAAGACGTCGCCTGTTTATTTGGGTACAATTTACTTTTGCTTTGACTTTAGTTTTGCTTCGTTTCGCACCACTTTAGCTTGCGAGGTTCGCTGAAACGTTGTTAAGGATCAGTCCATTGATTTCATTGTCCTCTATTCCAGGCATTTATTTTGCCATGGCTCTCCTGGGACCAGCTGTAGGCTTCCTTTCCGGGGGCTATTTCTTATCCCTCTACACCGACATCACCAAAGACCCTAAGGAGTAAGCGCTGAAATTTGGGGAAGCTTAGAGTTAGCTCAGAAGATGCACGCGTGTTTGGGTCGGACTAGAATGATAAATCTTGGTTTTCTATTTTCAGAGTCAAGTTGAATCGATTTAGCAAAGTCTGGGTTGGTGCCTGGTGGATGGGATTTCTAGTTGCCGCAGCCCTTGCATTTCTAGCCGCCATTCCAATTTTCGCACTTCCGAAAGAGCTTCCAGGTACGTTGCACAGTCGACGAGCCTCCTCAGAGCACAGTTACAGGTGTTTAATTGTTAAAACCAAAAAAGGACCCGTAGATCAAGAAACTTGGGCACTCGGTGGTTGAATGTCGACATGCAATGGAGAACGCAGGCTTCCGCGCAGATGCACTGCCATGCTGGAGTAAATTATTTTTTCCTATTATTTTATTTTGGATCAAGTACATTCAAATACGAATAAGCCAGACAATTCCTCAAGTTTTAGCAGTCGGAAGTAATAAGCTCCACATGAGTACTGAATTTTGAATTAATTAGGCTGCTTGCCATGGCGCTTCCTTAAACACTCCGGTGATTTCTTTAGCTGCCCCAAGTAACTATATTTTTCTGAATCCTCGACTTTTATCATTTCGAGTGAGCTATTTAGTATCGCGAAATTCAGGATAGTTATTATAAAATCGGCAAAAGAAAATGAGGCCAAAACTAACATGCAAATATACCCGCACTTTTCACTGCCGTGACGACAAGTGGCAGGTATACGCTCGCCCGTCGAGCAGGCAGTCTAAAGAATGAACTATTCCGAGCTTTTCTTTCGAGCTGCTACGCGGGTGCTGGAGCGAGCTTCCAAAGCAATAATTTGACACCATAACACCGCTTGTAAACAGTTGGGAACAAAGCCTAGAGTCCAAAGGGGGAACCCCTGCCCAACGTTATTAGATTACCTCAGTTGTGGAACTCCCGCGGAGGGGGGTACCCCCCCTCACTCACTCACCTCAATCCGCCTGGAGTCGTTCGGAGCGCCATCTATATTTTCATTTCAGAACTGTAAGTTCCAAAAAGCACAGCTGAAGCGCCAAATGGCGATCACAACGCCGCTATTTCTCCCGCAGCGGTCACTCGAGGAACTGCACGTGACATCTATTTTTGGCTTCAATCGGCCATTTCGGAGCCGAAGCAGATGAAAGGGTTAAATGGGTGCCACCTACGTCTCCCCAGCGGAAGAAGTTGAAGTTAAGATCATTGAAGTTAAGATGCACCTAGGTCGGGACGCGCTACCTGAAATCCCCGCTGAGGCATGGTGGTATAAAAACAATATTAATTGTGCTGCAAAACCTTGCAAACTAAAAATTTTAGAAAACATCACGCGCCCCTCATTTTGTACTAACTCCAATAAAAGTTACTACAAAAAGAGTTTTTTTCCGTTGGTTTTTTACGTTTCTAGTAACGTTGAAACGAACGTATCCCGATTCAGTTACCAAAGCAGCCGTCCGGCGGCGCGTCGAGCGACTCCGGGCGAGTCGTGGTGAGTGAGGGGGGGTAGTATTCGTGCATGCAGCGTCTATGAGCAGTTCCGTAACTGAGCTAATTTAATAACGTTGCCCCTGCCTTCCCCTGACGTCACGTTTTCTGCTGTTGTTGCCAGTAGCGACTTTCAGTTTGAAAAACACGATGAGGGCCAAAATTGAAAACTCGTTAACTTCGCGATTTTTTTTTTAAATTTTGGCTTAATATTTGGGATACTATTACAGCCGTCAGAAAATTTCTGAGCGTGTTTGTGTGGAAGCCACAGGCGATGTGCACTCTCAGAAAAAAAGGGTGTATTCTTACACCCCTTGTCCCATATACACAGTTCTCACGTGACGTCATTCTAGTGGCCATTCCCAGGTACTAAGCGTCCCATTAATGCAGTGGAAGGTAGGTTTTGCACGCGCCTCCGCGAGCGTCTCATATCGTGCTCTTTATTCTGTAGAAGGCTGGCCGCACGTGCAAAGGACGCCATTGCTGGGTACTGGGTGACGCCAGTGCAAGCTATGTATACGACACCCCAAAACTTCAGTTCGACGTACAACGCGCTGACGTCGAACCGACTGCCCCAACTTTTACGAGGTGCTTTAGAACGGTGAGATACACCTCATTCAACAGCTAAAGTGCGTATCAAAGACAGCAGAAGGACGACACTGAGGTTTTGCAGTAATGTCAAGAGAACCCCGATTACTTTTTTTTTTTAGTCAATAACACTACATTAGCAGTTTCAATAAGTTGTACCACACAGCTATCAAGCCGCCCGTGAAAGTTGGGAACGTCGGTTCGACGTCAGCGCGCTGTACGTCCAACTTAAGTTTTGGGGTGTCGGATATGGGACAAGGGGTGTAAGAATATACCCTTTTCTTCTGAGAGTGTGGTTGGTGATTTCGAACGCTCGTGGGGTAGCCCGCAGGGTTCCGTGTTCGGGAGCCACGAACGGCAGTGTTGAAGTGGTGACCGCTCAAGACTTAGCGTCCAGGATCCCTGGTGAGAAAGAACCGGTATGTTCTGTAGCGGCCGTAGGGAGTTTTTTCTGAGAGCTTCGGGGAAGCCAGAACCAGCTTTGTTGCAAATGCTGGAGGTGCCGAAGCTTCAGGTAACGGAAAAGGACGCCAATGTTTTGTATTTTTCTCTCTACGCGCTGATAGTCGCAGGAAAAAAATTTAAAAAGAAAACGAGCAGCGTTCACTTCCGTAACTCGCACCCAGAACAAGGGGTCCACGTGATGTGGAGTATGCCGCCAATGCTTATCATAGCAACACGCTGGGGTGGGCCAAGCACAAGGGGGAAAGAGCCAATGAAGACACAGGAGCGTCCTGCTGCCGGGAAGAGGAACCACGCGAGTCGGGCGCCGTACGGTCGCGAGTGGCTATCATCATCATCATCATCGTCCAGCCTTGCTATGTTTCAGAGCGCTCACTTATTTTAAATCGTAGGCCAGCGCTATGAAAAGCAAGGCCGGATAGCCGGATGTTCCTCTAATCTCGCAAACGGACGGCAATCGGTTCGCGTGGTTCCTCTTGCCGCCAGCATGACGCGCGCGTGTAGCTCGAGACAGCCCACTCCTTTGGCTTCGTTGACTTTTATCACCACGCACTAAATTACGGACATTGTTAGGGTTCTGCTATTTCCGTCGTTGACGCGACCGGAGACGAGTTGTTACCCGAATGTTTTCGATCCATTGATGGTCACGAGGTCGAAGTGAGTGCCAAAGCAATGCTCGAGTCTTATCTATGAGGCTCATTAAATATCCTCACACGGAGGACTATACCAACACTGCGGTCCACGTGCTACGTCATTAAGTTTAACGAATTTGAAACCAAGAGAAAACGCTCGCTTTTATCCTTGAAGTTGCACCGCAACAAAGACGTTCCTTGGACAGTGGCGCTGCGTGCGAGCATACATAGGTCCCACTAGTCGTAATAAGCTCGTGTAGAGTGAAAAAAGACATTTCAACTCAATATCATTGCACTGCCCCTTTGATTCGAACTGGAAATATCTTCTAAAATCGGACTATAAAAAAATGCGGCCAAGTTTCCCTTTAAGCCCTCCATTTGTCAGTCGATGGGGTTTTTGAAGGAAACTAAAGTGCCTTTTCAGAATAATGACCGTGCTTTCTGACAAGTCCACCCAAACCCTTACGCAGACATGTGAGCGGTATAGTATTTTGTCTACGTAACCTTGTAAATTGCAGTTGTTCTTATAAGTACGTAAGAGCAAAAAACTTTACCGCCGAGAGTTTTTTTTTAATTTTTTTTTTATAAAACATAAAACACCAGTATTTATTAGTAGTCAATTATCAAAGATAGCTTCTACAGTTTATTCACGAAACATTGCAATACGTACTTTCTGTTGCAAAATGTGTTTATGCGCCATTTCCACGAAGATTCACCACGCATCAACTAAGACCATCATAGAGGCATTACATTTCATATTACGTAAATTTAAGATGACAGTGTGTATGGCACTATAGAACTGTTTACACTAAAAGGATAAATTCCAGGAATCGCACTAGAAGATAACATAAGAATGCGTGTTGTGTGCTCCCTGTCGGCATGCCTTTAAAAATATTTACTATTGTTTTTAAATTTTTGCTTTCGCTTTCAGGCAGAATTTGTGAACTCAAAATCTTCAAATATATTGCCCGTAACAAACAATAAATGACACTGTAGACATTTTTAAGACTTATTTCAGTTAAAAAAAAAACTTGTCAACAAAAAAAAAAACAATATTCTCTCTATTGCTGCCACGTGTTTTTCACTGGTATAAATGCCAATACGTCCACAGCGTCAGTTCTTGCCTTCACAACATTAGGCTTAGGTTGACCTCGAACTGATAAAAAAAAAATGTCATTATCTTTTTTGTTTTCCTTCAGCTAACGTCATGTTCTCAAACCTTCGCGTCATATCTGCTAGCATCACGTTCTGGCGGAGTTTCAGCTTCCTGAGATTCGTAGTTTATTTACGCGGGTACAAAAAAAAAAGTGGTTCTTTGTTACGAAAACACCCGGTTTATAATAATACGAGTGCATACAAACGATTATACTATTATGCAAATCTTCACAGGCTACCGCAGCGTCCGGGCCATTAAAAAAAATGAAGTTGACAAGAATTTGCAAAGCAAGATCATGGAGGTGAAACACGAACATTTTCTCGGAATAATCGCCGTTCTTCTTTCGAACCGTCCATATGTGCTGCTGACCATGGCAGGTACTCTGGAAGGTAAGCGAAATGAAATATTCCCAGCGTCTCGCTCATCACTCACTCCGATCATCATCAATCGGCATCAATGTCCTACCATATTCTGTGAGTCAAGATCAGTATAGAACCCTAGCGCGAAAAAAAAAAAAGACTGCCTTTTTCGCCCACAATCTGGGAAGAAGTGAAAACGATAGCTGTATAGCACGTTAGTGCACTTGCTGGCAAAACGGTGTCGTCAAGTAGCTGAGGACGGTACTTGGCACCATTTTGCGCGCACTCCACGAACGTGGTACAGCTATCGCTTTTACTTGTTTTTACATTGACGGGAAAACCTGCGCCGACGCAAGCGAGGGAGCGTGGTTTTCCTTGTGCTATTGAGTGGTGAAGGTAGGGCATAAGGTTGACGTTCAGCGATTAGTGGAGGGGGGATGCACGCAGAGAATCGAGGAGAGGCTCCGCGCGGAAGGGGGCCGTGCAAGGCGACGGGCTTGCTAGAACCAGCGTTGGACAAAATACTCGATAAAAGTATTTAAGTTGAGTTACTAAATACCTGCTTCATAAAGTATTTAAAATACTATGCAAGTTACTTTCCCTGTAAAGTATCTGGTGTAGAGTACAAATACTTAGAAATGTAATTCAATTACTTTTGAAGATACTTCCGCATTGCGTAATCTGTATCGACGTCAGTGACGACAATTATACGTCTGCGCAAATCTGGGTTACCAGAATGGTTGATTAGCACGCAACAAGACAAAGCGGCAAAAGAAGAAAGAAATATCGTAGGGCTATTTTATGCAGCCCAACTATAGGGAGCAGGATATTGTCACGAATGACAAATGATGAGGCGGCGAATAACTGAAGAAACTAAACGTTGAATGGGGTGAACTTGTGCCCAAAACATAACAGAGAAAGGCTAGCATCGCAGGCGTCGATGCCGGCGAAACAGCAGGATCGAGCACTGGGGTGAGACTGACTCCGGACCGTCACTCGGATCACCTTTTGTACCCGCCTGGGTTTCTGGAATATTCGCTGTAGTATGTTCGGCGCGTAGAACATTCGTAACTCGATCAGACGACAAGGTTCTCGAACTTACGAGAATGTCAAGTTGAACGAATACATAAAAGAGGAGTCCTCTCCCTGGTATCGAACTCGGAGCCTTCGCGCGAGAGCCAAGCGCGGCAACCATTCGACCACGCGCTCGCTCGGCAACACGTGAGGCAATATCACTGATACATGTTACAAAACATTTTTGGGACATAAATAAAGATGTGGCTTTAGTTATAGGGGAGATCAGACCGTGGCGCCCCAAGCGGTTAACTTTAGAACTACATGGATGGGGACAACAAATAGATTGACTCAGCGCTCGGCTGACTTAACCGAACGCGGCGTCAGCGTTCGGCTGGAGTTGGTGTTCTCCGGTGAGGGAGAGGAGGAGATCTTTTGTTACCACTCCGGCCTGCATGAACAACGCAGCATGCACGGTGCCCAGCTCAGCACAAAAGCTCAAGTGGGTCAAGCTCGCATCCTCTGACGGCCACTTTGCTAATTATTAATATTTTTACACTACACTGTGCCCCGCGCTCTATTGAAAAAAATAACATGAACATGCCCACAAGGCCTGTGGGCATGTGCACAGACCTCGCGTTGGGTAAACATCGAGGTGTGGGAGCAACAAACGGGTCAGAGCGCTTCGCCACTAGTGACATCGCTGAATATCACGTCCTGCGGCGCACCTTAGACGCATCGTTTAACTACAATTCATATTCCCTATAGGGGGAGTTCACTATAAACGAACTTTGGATACGGATATGAGTGGCTGGTTAACAAAGAGAACCCGCATAATAGCCACGGCAGTGATCGCACCTTCTTTAAGTAGGTGGCGTTCAGAAAGTCTGGCTAGAAACCCATTTAAGTTTCGAGCTGCGTTCCAGAAGTAGAGATGGTATGGTGAAATCGAACGCGGTGGAAGTTTCTAAGACCCTCCAACACAATGCATAGCGACTGGATACTGCCAATTTGGGATTTGGTATAAGGCGAGTAATATTTGAAAACAGCTGTTTTAAAGTTATCTTTAGCAGACGAAAAGGGAAGACGCTCCGCTGGCGCTTCCTCGTCATCGCGTCGTTATTGGCGTGTCGTCGGGGCTCTTCTCTCTTCCTTCTTCGCGCGTCTCGCCTCTCGCCTTGAGAGGAGAGAGGAGGGGTCTTTCCATCTCCGCTTCGACGACAGACATTATATTCGCAAGTTGACAATTTATGATGTATATATTTCTAAATTAAGTAAGCTCGTGTAGCTCAGAGATGCAGGTTTATAATGTTTACCAAAGGAAGCGGTCTTTCATCTTTTGTGCGGCTTGGAAGACGGGGTGAAAACTACGGACATCTCTAAAAGCTTCTCAGAGCTACCCAAACTAAACACTGTGCAGAATGCCCAGGTTTTACTCGTCCCGGCGTGCTATTTGTAATATTTGAATTCAAAATAGCTATTAAAAGGCCTCTGACACGCCAAAAAAAAAATTTTTTTTTTTCATGCTAGGTGTTGAATTTGAATTGGCATATCAGGACATTACAAAAAAAATTCTGGCGGCCATAGTTGTGTGCGCGACTGCTGAGCGCGTGCTGATGGCGAGCTTCCACAGTTCTTTTGTAACGTGCATTTCGCACCCTCAAGATTGCCGGTCTTGTCAGCCTATTAATGTGGGCTCGTTCAGAGCATGCGCTCTAGATATCACCCACAAATATGGCGCCCAGTGAATACTCCTAATAGAGTTGCGTATTGTTAAAACAGAAGTTCGGGCGAGTTGGTAGTAGTTTTTTTTTATAAAAAATAGAAATACGAGGCCCAATTCAAAGTTCCCGCCGTGCACTGTGACGTAACAGTGTACCGCAAGGTGTCGGGGCGGTCAGAAGGGAGGCATCGACCTACGTCACTAAAAGTGGGTTCACCGGAAGTCACGTGAGTTTCACTCCTCGTGCTCTCCGCGACCGTTTATTTTTTTTTTATTCTGCTCTTCGTACGAGCGATCGTAGAAAACGAAGTTTCAGTTCCACTAGCTCTTTATTCCTGCACCGTTGGTTAGTTTGCGTGCTGTAAAATTTGAGGACGAAGAGTCAGTGGATCGACGTGATGGAGGTCAATGATGAAAGCGTTGCGAGTACAAGTCAGTGTACGAGTGCATGCCGTCAGTCCGATGATACAGGGCTATACTGGGCGCAAAACAAGCTATCAAGATTTGAAATAAAAAATAAAAAATTAGAACGCTCGCAGAAATTAGGATTAGGAGCAATGCGATCGGGCGTGTCGTATGCTACGACACGCCCGATCGCATTGCTGAAGGTTGAGACACCGAGGTCGTTGAATCATCAGATACTCTCCAGGCTGAAGTTGCCTGCCGTCTAAAGAATACGAACTGGTGAGTGTACCAAGTACAAGTAAACGTCGAGCACAAAGTACGTATTTTGTCTAGAACATGAGTAGAACTTGTTTACTAGGTGCTCATGCGGCCGATGTATGTCTCTCAGAAATGCATGCAGTGTGATCTCTTCTTCAGTTGCTGAAATACCGGGACAGTCCCTCACACAGCACCTTCTCCGCTTCTTCTACCTTTACAGCAACATTAAAGGGATTGTCCGGTGAAAACCGGAAGTTCTTAAGATTTCGTGATGGTTACCTGGTGGGAGCCTAATGATTAACATAGGCCATTTTTATTTCATTAAACGACACCCCAATTTAGTGTAATCAACGACGGATATTTGAACGAAACTCCATGCCGAATTTCGCAAGTATCAACGGCTGCACTCCCATCCCTGACGTGACGTCACACCAGTCTTGCAATTGTCCTATCCTATGCCTCATTCCTCCGTGGGAACACAGTGCTCCCGACGCACCGCAGCATTCCATATTACTCGCCACTGTAAATGTCGCGGAGAAGTGTGGAGCGTGACAATCGCACAACGAAAATACCCTTTCATTCTAAAAAAACAAAACAAAAAAAAAAATCTAGCGCAGCAGCGAGGGTGAACCACGTCGTACCACTCACGCGGAGGACAAAATTCGAAGTGCACTTCAGTTCGGCGCGTTCTTTGCCTGATGTTACCTCAGAAACTCCGCTTCCCTGAAGGTGGAAGAGGAAAACGCCGTTTATGCACGCTTGGGTTAAAATACAATTACTCCTCCAGGGAAGCACACAAAATTCAGATTTGTCGTGGAAGATGCTCCTACAGCCATTGACAATGAGGTCTAAATGTTTTCATGAACACGAAATTTGACCGGATAATCCCTTTAAGCGATGAAAAGCAAATAAAAGAAACCTTGTCTGCTTGGATCGCTCGTGGAGGTGCGGCGAATAACAAAAATATAAAAAAAAAAATATTACACGCGCTCGCGGTAAGCACGAGGAGGGATACAACTCACGTGACTTCCGGCGATGCTTCCCTTCTGACTGCCCCGACACCTTGCGGTACACTGTTACGTCACAGTGCACGGCGGGAACTTTGAATTGGGCCTCGTATTTCTATTAAAAAAAAAAAAAAAAAAAACTACGCATCCCTATAGTGAAACAATTTTTTTTTTAATGTCCTGATATGCCGATTCAACGCCTAGCATGAAACATTTTTTTTTTGGCGTGTCAGAGGCCCTTTGAGAAAAATGGCAAATGAAAGTTATACCAAAATCAACATTCAAATTTTCCCGCACCCTCCAGCGAGGTGACGTCGCAAGTTGTATAACTTGCAAGTCGAGCAGGCAGTCTACAAAACGCAGTATTTTGCGCGTCTTTATTTTCTTGCGTGAGCTTTCCATATCGCTTACTGTAAGCTATGAAACTTCTTGAAGCCTGTCGGGAACATGATCGTGTACTGCCTCCCTGCTACAACGTTTGTCGTCACGTTTTCAGTGTTACCAGGAGAGCTCAGCTTCACAATCCAAATTCGAAACTTTAATTATTTCACGAAAAGATTATTGTTACTCTCAATTCCGGCTACTTGTTCAGATGCGTCTTATATTTTTGTTGAACCAGCTTTGAGGCAAATTGGTGACTACCATAATTTCGCCGGAGATCCTTTTTAGGAACTAAGTTGACAGGACAAGGTTGGAAGACCAAGGTTAAGATGAATTTTCTCAATTATAAAAGAAATATTTCGAATTTTCTGAACACACTCCTATCTTAAGTGCAATGTAAGAACAGATTTGGCTAAATTGCAGGGCTTTTACACCAATAGATGATTACGAGCAATTCGGTAATTTGTTATGAAGTGACCTACACTGGGCGGTAGAGTGGACCCGAGGAAGTCATAGGCGATTTTTGTGCATTTTGCTCAGGCGGGCTGTTGTAGAAGAGTAAATTGTATATTGGTCGGTGTTCAGGATGCTCCGGCACAGTCACTGATGATATAAGAAACAGGGGGTGTAGCTTATTATCTTGACGCTACGTGATTCATTAATCTAGCCAATGGGCCTTCCCGGGAACGCCAGCGCCCCCAGTGAGCGCTCTGGGCATTATGGGAACTGTGAGGTTTCGCACACTTTAGTCAAGCCAAGTCTAGCCAAGTCAAGCTTTTGCATGCCAGGTGGCGGACGCTACGGCCCGAACTGCAACACCATTCTTGATCTATTCATGCATCCAGGCGAGCTAATGACCTACAAACGTTGTTGGGACGAGCTGCGTATATTTTCTATTGGCGAAGAAAAATGAAATATACAAACTAGCTGAACTGATTCCTGTAGCAAAATATGAAAACACGCTTGATGTGTGAGTGATAAATCGCTCTTTTGGCGCGTGACCCACGGGCTACGACCCATCACAAGAAGAACGGTGGCACATCCAGAAATACGGCAGTGGATTGACGTGCTCTGATGGGGGTTTCTCAAGTTAAGTGGGCAAATCATCGCAGCACAGTGCGCTGTAAAGATTGCCCTGTATACCGTACACAGGGACCTAACGCGAACCTAGGCCAAGCGATTCGCGTAGACGGTACGGTGGTAGCAGCAGACAACGGAGCAGCGACTCTCACTGTTCCCAAAATGCCTCACGCGCGCCGCTTGAGGGCGTGCGCTACTTTCCAAAAAGCTCCATCGGGCGAGTTGCTAAACGCGATGGAAACAGCTGGAACAACGAAGGCCGAGTGAAGAAACACCAAAACAGCTTCGTCCTGTTTGTTCTTTCACTCGGTCTTGGTCGTTTGAGCAGTTTTCATCGTGTGAAACGTATTCGGCCAAATTGGTGATACAGCGCGCAATAAACGCCAAGAGTTATAGGTCAAGCGCTAAACTAGATATTTATTGTCCAAGGAAGAAAACGAGCAATTTGTAAGACGATTCATTTTGTCGGTTGGTCTGTTAATCGGAAGCCCTGTATTTGGAAGCTGTCGGTGATTATGCCGGTTTTGTGCTCATCTATGAAACGCCGTGGCTTTCTTATCGGCCTCATTGGCTACGGAGCACGGATAGGATACTCGCTCGGCCTTTCGTTCAGTAACTGCTTGAATGTACAGCCTCTAGGCGCCGCCATCTTGACGCTGACAAACAAAGGATTTTCTATCCAGAGTGGCCACACTAGCTTTCAAGTGTCTGCCAACGTCTGTTGGTTTAACTCTAAGGGTCCGCTCTTTCCAGCTTGGTTTCCCCTCTGTGTTTACTCTACACTAGGCCCGTGCACTGGATTCAATTCATCGTACTCGATCGATCAAGGGTCAAAGACTCTGCGTCATCGTTTGGCTACGACTCGACTTGGATCAATACTTGGCCTCACGCTGATGCTACATTCGGCCATGTCGACCTGTCCCCATGACTTTGCCACAAGGGGCGCGACGGTTGAATCTCCTTTCCAAGCGTTGTGTCACTTTCTGCGCAATTGTCGAATGTGCTCGAAATAGAAAGCACGTTTATTTTCCCCACAAATACGAACCAATCAGTATGACATACTTTCATAGAATCATGAATCTCAAAAAACCGGTTCGACTCAAAACGGCGATATGTACCATTTGCGGTTTTCTTGCGGAGTCTGCGAAAATCACATTTTGAGTCATGCGCTACTCTGATCATGTCAATTGGCACACCGTGCGCCCGGTGGCTCAAAATAAAGGCTGCAGCGTTTTCTGAGAGCGTATTAATAAGAGCCGATGGATGAATGAATGCTTACGGCTGAACCTTTTTTATTAATGCAGCCTTCTTTTAAATATTTGTATGTTAAGCTCTAGCTCATATATAGGTTGTCACAAAACAAAAAAAAAAACTTTTTTTTCCATTGCAAGGAGAAACTACGAATCGCTGAACGTTCGCCCAAATGTAGCGCTAGCAGTTCCAAAGAGATGCGAAAGTTTAAGAATTAACCATTACTTAATTGAAAACTTATAAGCGATTCTTGAAATTTTTATTGGGAAAATGGCGGCCGACAGGGTTCTCAAAAACATGGAGCTGACTGACGCCAGTCAGAAAAAATAAGCGAAAACAAGCTTCAATTTTAAATTTGAAATTTTCTGAAAATCACGTAACTTTTCAACGAGATTACGGCTGGTTCAGAAATTTTGGCATCTGACTTGAACCGCTAGCGCTACATTCTGGGACATAATGAGCGTTCAGCGATGTGTAGTTTACTTTTGCGATAAAACAACCCGGCATAATGTCTTTTTGACAGGTTGTACACAACACTAAGAATGAGCCTTTTAATTGTGAGACGACCGAAAATTGCAATCTGTAAAAGGGAAACGCTGATTAACTCGGAGTCATCGACACGGGAAATCTGGTCATCTATCGTCCTCGGTGACCTCTTGCTGCCTTTTGGCTCCTCCCAAAGGAGTGAAGCTTCTGAGTCCAGTATGATTGTTGTGATGATATTTAACTTGCCTTGTCAGCAGGTTTCTTAGGACTTGATTAGTGTTGGAAGTTTATATGTATAACTGACAACATATTTGCCTTCTGTGAAAGTTAAACATTTTGGAGACGATTGCATGCTTTTTACTTGAGTAACCACAGTTCGGAACAAGGAATAGCACAGTGCGTCTCTGGCGGAAACCTGTTGGATGTGTAAAAATGGGATGGGGTTATTAATTTCGATGAAACTGTGTTTTGTAACATTGCAAACAAGAAAAACGTTTTCAACTTTTGCTACATTATAAATGATGCGTAACTTATAAAGCAGACGCATTTCGTTATGAGTTAGTTTTGATAATGACTCGACATATGCCTAAAAACATACAAGAACTTAGCATTCCCAAAAAGGCATCTTTGATATCCAGATAGATGTGCTTGACTTCCCGCATTTAAATATTGTGTTTCGTATAAGACCCGCACCCAAACATTGAATCGGAGAACGCTTAGAAAACCTTGCCCAGCGTTATATTTTTCTCCGAATACAGGCACACGGAATCGGTTACTGCAATAAGAAATGAGGTGCAGCTTGCTTATTTAGAAAAAAGAATTTGAAGATTAAGCGAACTATTTACTATTTCAAATGGCCCGACAGAAACTGATGCTGTAATATACTGCAACTCTCGTCGTCATGCTCCCAGAGTACGAGTACCACTAAAGCACTTGCTCTCTACCTGTACAGGAATGATTCCGTTAGATACTCTTTCTTTCGAACAACGTTTGAGTGAAACGCTCTGCCCGAGCAAGTTGTGAATTGCTGTGGTCCACATTTATTTGAAATCTCGCTGAAAAATGGGTTCCTTAAACTGTCTGCGTTCCTGAGTTAATATGTGTGATGTATTTTGTTTTTTGCTTAGTTCAATTGTTTGAACGC
This sequence comes from Ixodes persulcatus, assembly GCA_013358835.2. NCBI lineage: Eukaryota > Metazoa > Arthropoda > Arachnida > Ixodida > Ixodidae > Ixodes > Ixodes persulcatus. Next base: position 97,739 of record JABSTQ010005112.1, read on the forward strand.
GACTCAATATTTGTGATTTATCCTGTTGCTTTTCTATCCTTCGTAGACTGGAAAATTTAGAGTATTTCAAATAAAGCTTTGCTGTGTGACAGAGGCGTAAGGCGGTCGGTGCTCACGTTTACATCCGTGACAAGGATTGGCAAATACCAATCTCAAACTTGCCATGAGTAAAGGTTCTTGAGCATACACCCAGTCATTGGCCTATAGTGTCCATGGTTCGAAAAACCCGCTGCCCTTTTAAAGCTTATTCGTAGACGTCGGCGCATTCGGGATACATTGATTGTTTTTTTATTAGAATGTGCTGACAAAATTAAGTTTCAGAAATATTTGCTTTCAGCTATGATGGCTTCTGGACTTTCGGCGTTTATCTCGAAGATCTTGGAGGCTCAGTTTGGGCTGACGTCTTCGGCATCTGCGACAATATTGGGCAAGTAGATGGTCTTTCCTTGAAGATCATTTTCTAGTTCTGTTGATGTGGAGGGGTGTTTAAAAAACAATCCAATTCGGCTGCGTCAATGTTTCTTTTTTTATATTTTTTAATGTGTAGATCGTTTTGAACGTTTTATTGTGAACTTGCGACTTATTGAACACACTTCTGGCCCTAATAACGTTGTGGGTTGACGTCCGGAGTGATATCGATGACTTCAAATCCCACTCCTTGTTGGTCTTGGTTGAGGTTGGTGTTGTGTCGGCGGGCGCTCATTTACTCAGTACTGTGTGATGTGTGTGAAAAAGAACAGGTTTGCAGTCAACTGCCCTGGTCCAATTAGCTTTCGACGGTCGAGAAGCAAGTCGCATCACCGAGATTATAAGTCACAGCCGAATACTTTTTTTTCTTTTTACACATTTGCCAAAGTCCCCCGCAGCCCTTCGGCAGACCCTGCAGGGACCTTGATGCTCTGTGGTAGTTAGGTTGCATTCGGGATTTCACAAGCCGTGGCGTCGACGTGAGGAAGGGTATTTTTATGATAAGACTTTATTCTGACTTTTAGTTTTTGGCGCATAAGTGTGCTAGCTGGCCGAGTTTGTATTAGGACGTAGTGAACAGAACAGCGTCCAAAAAGACAAGGACAATTCGCCGATTGAGCAAAATGCGGACAAACGCCGCCTGGCAAGGCTCTTACAGCCGTACACAGCGCACACCAGAGAGGGAGGGAAAAAAGGGAGAAACGAGTGGCATGAACAAACAGGCTTTATTAACTACCATCAAAGAACATTGACGGACGAATCAACACAATTAATATAATGTTCTGGTAAAGTTAAGATAAAAAGATGAACAACAATCCACAGTCACAAATCCCTGACTGTAGCAGAAGTGATTATTACGGAATATTATTCAACACAGACAGTAAAAAGCCATGTTTACAATAATAGCCGCAGGTGGCTAATATTACATTGGCCCGACTAGAAACAATGTCTAGCTTGTTCTTAATCTATGAATCGATTTAGTCTTCATACTACTTTTTTTCAGCCTCCACCTACATGTTTAAATATTTAAATACCCGGTATGCTAAGCTTTATAGTCCATAGTGTATACGCACCTTTGGGGCCCTAATCTGAACACTTGGCGAGAAAGTCGGCGAGGAATCTGGTGGCAGTGATTGGCCAATGCCTCACTTGACCTTGGCGCCGGCCAATCATAGCCGCCGGATTTCTCGCCGACTTTTCGCCAAGTGTCCGGATTAGGGCCATTGGTTTATTATACAGGGTGTTTATTTTAATTAAAACACATCTATTTTTAAAATTTCGTGAAAGGTACACCTAAACCCTGAGACAAGGAGAAATAAAATAACAAACAAGACGATTTTTATTTCTTTTTCTCTTAGAATATGTTTCATAACCAGCTCGCCTGCATACATTCGCTCCTTGATATACTAATGTAGTTTGTGAATTCGAATCATACGGCCGGTGGGACATATTATAGGGGGATATTCTTTACGTTACATAAAATAATTAACTCAACTTCGTTAAGTAACTTTTTAATTAGTGAAAAGGAACATGGAATTCTGATTAGAAACTTGCAGAGCCTCATCAAAAACCAGTAAATGAGTCAAATTCAGATGGGCGTGAAGTACGTGGGAAGCACCGAAAGCCACTCCTGCAACAAACACAAGGCTAGACGTGTGACAACGTGGATGAAAATCATATTGTCACGAATGACAATTGATGAGGCGATAATAACTGAAGAAACTAAACGTTTAATGGGGCGAACTTGTGCCCCCCCCCAAAAAAAAAAAAAAAAAAAAAGGGGAACAGAAGAAAGCAGAGCGTCGCGGGCGTCGAAGTCGGCGTGACAGCAGAGTCGAACGCTGGGGCGAAACTGACTGCGGCTTGCCACGCGGAGCTTTTTTTTGTACACGCGATAGGCTTCTGGAACATTCGGCGTAGAAGGTTCGGTGTGTAGAGCATTCTAACATCGCATCAGCAAGACGGTTCTCGAATTTACCAGAACATCACAGCGTCAACAAAAATGCGTAGACGCGGCCAGGAATCGAACCCTGGCCGTGGAAGACAAGCGCGATAACCGTTATGCCACGGGCGCGCTGCCTATTCGGTGAGCTGCGCCCGCGGCATTACTCCCCCCTTTAAAAAAGTGCATCGTCCCAATGCAGTACAAAACGGAAAAAAACAAATCCACAACTAAAGGACAGCAGAATCGCGAGCCACAGTTTACAGTTCACAGTTCACTAGTCGACGAGGGTGGAAAGTGCTATCGTTCGTAATACGGCTTCAGCCGGACGACGTGCACCACCTCGGGTCGCGGCTGACGTCTTGTTGATTGTCGTGTTCCGACGGGAAGAACTTCGCAGTTTAGAATTCCAAGCTTCGGATGATCTTGTAAGGCCCAAAGTAGCGCTTCAGCAGTTTTTCGCCGAGACCGCGACAACGAATCGGCGTCCACACCCACACACTGTCTCCGGGCTGGAAGTGGACGGCGCGGCGACGAAGATTGTACCGGCGAGTGTCGACACGCTGTTGATCGTGCATTCGAAGGCGGGCTAGTTGGCGTGCCTCTTCTGCTCTCTGACTGACCGCATGGGCATCGCCGCATCCGTCATCCACATGTTCATGGGGCAGCATCGCGTCTAGTATGGTCGTCACTTTTCTGCCATGCACCAGCTCGAATGGTGTAAACCCGGTTGTTTCTTGAGCTGCGGTGTTGTAGGCGAACGTGATGTATGGTGATACCTCGTCCCACGTCTTGTGCTCTACGTCGACGTACATGGAGATCATGTCGGCGATCGTCTTGTTGAGCCGCTCCGTTAGCCCGTTGGTCTGCGGATGGTACGCGGTGGTCCGACGATGGCTGGTGTGGCTGAGCCGAAGGGTCTCTTGCGTGAACTGGGCCAAGAACGATGACCCTCGGTCGGTTATCAAGACTTCGGGGGCGCCATGTTGAAGGAGAATAGACTCGACGAAAAACTTGGCGACTTCCACCACTGTTCCCGACGGAAGGGCTTTCGTCTCCGCGTACCGGGCAACGATTTTCCAGCGGGTCCCCGACGTTGATGGCGGGAAGGGCCCAAGCAAATCTATTCCAATTTGCTGGAAAAGCGTAGTAGGGGCCGATATCGGTTGCAGGAATCCTGCAGGTCTCGTCGGAGGCTTCTTACGCCGTTGGCACTCGTGACATGACCGTGTGTACAGATGAACAGTCTTCGAGAGTTTTGGCCAATAGTACTTGTCACGAATCCGGGCAAGGGTCCTGCTGTAGCCGAGATGTCCGGCCGCTAAGTAGTCGTGGCATGCTTGAAAAAATTCTTCTTGGAGGCTGGTAGGGACAACCAGTAGCCGCAGGACAAAGCTCGGTAGGTCCCGAGAAAAGACCCGTGGGACAAAGCCTCCTCGACCTTCGAGGTGGTCGATCACGGAGCGAAGTTCCGTGTCGTCGCGTTGCAGTGCCCTCATGTCGGTAGCGTTAACTGCGCCAAGAAAACGGGCGTCGTCATCATCGTCGGCGCCGGAGATTGGAGGTTCGACTGGAACCCTAGACAAACAGTCAGCGTCATTATGCTTGTGGCCGGATTTATGCACAACGCTTACGTCGAATTCTTGCAGTCGAAGGCTCCAGCGGGCGAGGCGTCCTGATGAATCCTTGAGGTTGGCGAGCCAGCAGAGGGCGTGGTGGTCTGTGACCACGCGGAACGGGATCCCGTACAAGTACGGACGGAACTTAGTTATCGCCCAGACGACTGCAAGACATTCCTTGTCGGTCGTTGAATAATTTTGTTCTGCATCAGCAAGACGGTTCTCGGATTTACCAGAACATCACAGCGTCAACGAAAATGCGTAGACGCGGCCAGGAATCGAACCCTGGCCTTCTGCGTGGAAGACAAGCGCGATAACCGTTATGCCACGGGCGCGCTATAGCCTACTCGGTCAGCTGCGCCCGCGGCAATATCATCCGTGTTTGCGCACTCTTGTATACACGGTTCACCTCTAAGCTGAGACTGTGGTGGAAGCTGCATACCCTTCTCTTTTGCCACGTCATCACGCTTTGGCACACCCAGTACTTTCCACGTGCTTGAAGTCCATTTGAAACTGACTGATTTACTGATTTTCGATGACGCTCAGCATGTTTTTAATTTGAACCATTTGCTTGGTTTCACTAATTAAAAGGCAAATAACAAGGTTTAGTTACGTTTTTCACCTAGCGCAAGGAATGGACCATATATTATATTTCCCTGGCCGTATAACTCACCTGCACTAACCGCATTGGTGCACCCTTTGCGGAGTTTTTAAAAATAAATGTGTTCGAATTAAAATTAAACACTGTATATTTCATCTCTGAGATCAAATTGCGTTTTTTTTTTTTAGAATAACGCTTATGAAATGCCTTTAGGTCAGTGTTAATTTGTTTATATATTTCCATAACAAGTTTAACATTTAAAAACTTAATATGCAATACTTTCAAAACTGATGGATTGTATGTTCTCGAGACGGTAAGTTTTGGATGCATCGTACTGCTTTCTTCTGAAGAATGACTAGTTTATCAAGTTTCGTTTCTGTGGCTGAGCTCCACACTAGTAGACAGCAATGAAGATTCGATTGTACAAGGGTGTAATTTAATTGACACTTGAGCCAGCTGGGAAGGAGGTACCTGATTCGAAACAAAATACCAATTGACCTAGACACCTTAACAACTTAGAGGAAACATGACGTAAAAGGCTTGATCAGTTCAGGGTTTCTTTGAACCAGATGCCTAGAAATTGCTAAGGGGCACTTCCTCAATTTTTTTAGTAATCCTATGTTCGTTTGCCTTAGTTTTTGGTTTGAAGAAGACATATTTGGCTTTCCTGATGTTCAATTCTGGTTTATTTAAGTGCAGACAAAATGATAACTGTTTAAACCAAGTGTTTGCTATGCTCTTGAGTTAGTGGTGTTTGTATGTTAAAAAACAAAACAAGATTAGTTTCGCCAGCATAATGCCTAATATCTGGAGTTTGTGGTATATTAACTAAGCCATTTATCTGTAAAAAAAAAAGCAATGGCCCTAGCGTTGACCCGTGGGAATCACCATAATTTATATGACTGCACTAAGATTGGAAGTCATTGATAACCATGTATTGCAATCGCTTTGATTCAACTTCGGATGAATTCGAAAATAATACCTCTTATTCTGAAAAATTGTAGTTTATTTTTTTAAGAACATTCCGTTCGTTAGAGTCGAAAGCCTTCTGAACATCTAAAACAATTCTAATTGTGTATAGTTGGTTTTAAAATTGTTAATAATTCTCTGTTTTATGTTTCATAATAGAATTTCGGTCAATTTGTTCTTCTGTAACCTATACTGCTGCTGGGTATTTAAGTTATACATACTTAGTTCATAAACGAATTTACCATTGATCACCTGTCCTAAAAAGTTTGGATAACAATGGTAGAACTTATATTGGAAAGTATGCACCACACATACTCTATAGCTACCTCCAAGTTGTCCTGACCAGCCGAGGTATTGTTCGTAACAGACATAGAATTTACCATTCACAACTCGGCGAAAAAAAATACGTTTCTGACGACATTGGGAAGGCAAGTGTTTATGTTCTTAATCATAACCGGAGGAAAAGAAGACCCTCCGAATCGCAAACAGTGGGAGTTCAATTTATTTCACGGTAACACGCTTTCAACATCTTGTAGACCCTGAGATGGGGTCTCAGGGTCTCTGGGATCTGAGGGTATACATGATGTCGATTCATTACTAGCTCTCCTGCACTCTTTCACTGCTTACAACACACTTTTGTGCGTAACACTGCCAGCGGTGACTTCCGTCGGAACCCTACTGGCTCGGTGACAAATTAGGCTATCAACTTGCTGCTGTATTTTTTTAGGCTCGTTAGAAATAGCAGCAAACTTATTTTGGCGGCAGCAAAATGTTGCTTCTCTTTATGTCTATAGCTAATAATAGTTTTCTTGTATTGAATATCACACTTTCATTCCTGATAAATTTATGGTAAAGTTGATTTTGATTAATTTTTGTGTATATACAGATACTGCGTCCATGATTTTCTTAAGTTTTGGCCGCATATATACACGGGTCAATGGAAATGAACAGTTATGGCAGTGTTCTACCTCGTTTGAAAATATACAATAGAATGTACTAGGATAACTCTCGTTCTAAATATCAATCCAGTTTAGATTTGATGCCATAGCATAACAAACCAAACTTGCCTCCATGATTCGGATGAACCCGGTAATCACAGCGTGTGTCGTGCGTGCGTTTGCGTGCGTTATAATTTGGTCGGTTGCGGGGACCTTTTGGTTTTTTTTCGGATACGCTGCCACACGACGCTCTTGTTATCTCTGGGTTCATCGGAATGATCGAGACAAGTCGAAATTTCTTCTCGAGTAGAGTGTGTCACGAACATGTTTTAATTTACAAGTTTTCCACGGGTTCTGCTTCTTTGGTGACTGCCTGTAGAACCTTAAATTCTTCTTGCTCTTGAATTCTGAGGAGCATCTTGTTGTAGGTGACGTACCACGAGGGGACAAGGAATTTACTCTATCAATTGAGGTTTGTCTAAAATTCTGACGTCATAGGCCCGCTGCACTATCCCTCGGTACGTTTTGATTCACCCCGTGATGTGGTGATTTCACTGTGGGGAGCCACACTTGGTCGGGAACCAGCCGATGGCCTCTTTAAGTACTCTACGATTTAATATAGCTAATCCATCTGCGCCAAAATGGCTCTTTTTACCTCTTAAACCGACAAATATTCCTGTGCTGTTTAGCGAACCCACAAAAAAAAAAAAAAAAGCTGCTGGCGCCGCGCTTCGCAATAATGCACTTCGCAAGAAAGCACGGTGAATGCAGCCTCTCAGCACTTTCCGCTCGGTTCCCGAAACCCCTCTTCTCTCTGGAGCAATCAGGTCAGCTGACTTAGTGTGTGCACATGAAGGACGTGCTCGCGATGCAGGGAAAACGACAGAGCCACTTCGTTGTCGTGCATACATGGTGCGCATTAAGGGGCGACGAACCCTTGCGCTTACGGCCGCGCGAAATGGTAAGACGACTGGGCGTCAAGAACGGCATGGCAGGTCGAAGAACGGAGCCACAGCCCGCGCGCGTCCACGTGTCTCTAAAGGCGGTGGCAGGAGCTTCCGAGGGCGTCCAAAGCGTGCACCCACACAACGGCCACTTATTTCGTCCGGCTAGGCGACGCGTAGCAACGGCATCGTACGCCGCTGTTACGTACAGATCGAGACAGAACACCGTGATAGGCTTCGCGAGAAGGGTCACTAGCTTTGCTCACGACAGTGACAGGCGTGGTCCTGCTCGAAAAGAGGTCGGCGTAGAAGCGACGGAATTCTGGGCTCGCGGTGTGTGTCTACGCGTCATAGGGGAAAAATCGGGGGAAAAAGGACAGGGGCGTTTGGAGATGCCTTTACGTACTCCCCGCTCGTCCATGACACTCAAGCACACCACAGTCACAAGAAAGGTACTGCTCGGTGAAAGCCTGATCGGACGTACAAGAATTATCGCGGCGTGCTAGGCGAGTTTCGACGGGAGCTTCTTGACACGGACCCGGAGGAGTACCGGAACCTGCGTCGCGTCAGCCGGACAAAGTTTCTGCAGTTTCTTTCACGCGTGGAATCAAGAATTGCGCGACAATATAAACCAGCAAACGCATAAAGCCCCACAATGTTTTTTTTTTTAATCGTCTGAAAAAAATGTAAAGAAAACATTGTACCATTGCCTGACTAAACGCTTTTCAAGTCAATCTCCCGCCAAATATCCGCGAGTGAAAAAGGCGTTCGACTTTATCAATCCGTGCGTCCGCGGACGAGACGCGGATCGCAGGAATCGGTGACGTAACGGATACACGGTCCGCGGACGAAAATCGCGATTCGGTCCGTCGTGTGAATCGGCTATATGCGGCAGGTACGGGGAGGATTAACACGCGCTCCAGTAGTGCACCCGCCATGTCCCCACTGCACGGCGCCGAAATTAGCGAATGGGGGATGTCAAAGGCGATCTTCGGTTGCTAGCTGTTACGTCACGGCGTCGCTCCTTAGAACCCGCCAACCCCGTGTGGCATCCGTTGCAATGCGTCCTATCACTTCGCCTCTCGAAATATGCACCCCGCCGCCATATGTCGGGGCTTGCAGAAGGCTTTCACCGGCAGCGGTGCTGCGGCGCCACCCCGTGGCGAGGTTGCGAAATTTGAATACGTGTGCTCCGAACCAGTCCAAGGTCAGCACATGTACCAGGGCACTAATGTTACTCATTAGAAACGATCGCCGTGACGATGCACATTTTACACTGCTTTACTGCCTCCGTCAAATAGCAGCACCGGTTGCAATCGAATTTAAGTATAATTAAGTTACACTAAGTATGACTCGACACCGATTGTCGCCTGCGGACTAAGTATCACATGCCGGCAACTGTCGCACATGACCAAAGTATACAAGACTAAGTGCGCGTTTAAAAAGGAACTAGTAGTATTTACTAAGTAAAAGCTAGTAACCGCTTGAAACATATGTTACTAGGTACCTAGTAATCGTAGTTTGTGACGGTCAAGCTAGTAACGGTTACTAGGTTGAGAAGCTACTAACGGAAAGTCTTGTTCGTTGACGTCAAGGAACACTAAAAAGTCAACTATGTAGTGAAACACTCGTTACTCTTGAAGGGTCTAGGCACTTTTGAAGTAATCTTTCGTGATGTGCGAGAAATAGATCACTGAGGATTGCCGCTATGCAAAATGCAAACTCCCCCTCTTTTTTTTTCTTTCTTTTTTTGAAGGTATGGGTCACCGTTCCAAGTCGTGAAGGTGGAACTTATATAAACTGCAAGCAACTTCTGAAAACTACTTTGCAAAAAAACTTCAGGCATTTCGGAAGGCTAAGGCTTCAAATGAGTCTGTGATGCATTCGATGCACTCTAAAAAGGCGCCTCTAAAGGCCCGTTCACACTCTTGCACCGAGTACGACCGAGAGAGATGAGACTTGTTAAAACCTCTTAAATCATTAACGACTCTGACATATCTGCTCTTCAGGCCGATATTAACGACGTCACCCGCTGGTGCAATATTTCGCTTATGGAACTTAACACCTTTAAATGTAGATCCATGAGAGTGTCCCGTCAAAATAACATTTGTCCCTCCTACTGTATTAATAACTCCACCTTGCTTTCTGTGTCAACCTATAAATATCTCGGTGGTCAAATAACACAATCTTTCCTGGAACATCCATGTCGAATATATCACTAACAACGCTAATCGCTCATTAGGCTATCTCAGAAGAAACTTTTCCCTTGCCCCTGTTTCACTTAAACTTCTCCTATATAAAAGTTTAGTGCGCACCAAACTTGAATATGCAGGCTCTATCTGGAACCCTTGCGCATCCCTAGCATCATCCATTGAATCCATTCAAAATCGCTCCGCACGTTTTATACTTTCTAACTATCACCGTACAGCCAGCGTCACCTCCATGAAAGCGTCCCTATATTTGCCCAACCTCTCCCCTCGCAGAAAAATAGCTCACCTCTGCTTATTTCACAAGATTTATCACTCTAACCAGGCACTTCGAGCCTCATTATTTTCAGAACCATCATACATATCGCCGCGCACCGATCATCCACTAAAAGTTGAAATCCCCTACTGCATCACCTCCACCTTTTGTGCCTCCTTCCTACCCCTGACCTTTGTCGACTGGAACCGCCTTCCCGCATCCGTAGTCTCACTCACTGAAGCTGCTGATTTTAAAACCGCCATAACTGATGTTTTCAATAATGTTCCATAGCAATTCTGTACCTTGTGTTGTTTTTTTTTCGTTTTGTTTTCATTGTTCACTTTATATTTATGTATTATTCCACTCCTCTCTGTAACGCCTTCGGGCCCTGAGAGTATATTAAATGAAATGAAATGAAATGGAAAAAAAAATTCTTAGAACGAGAGAACACACTGGCACGGTGGCGCCATCTATGCGGTGACCCTGGAACTGTATTTCACAAGAGCGAAGGTTTTGCGGGATTTCCGAGGTTAAATGTGCGTAGTACCTATAAGAAAGGCTCGTTCATAATGTTGACAAAAGTGTTTCGAGCGAAGAAAGAAAGGATAATGCGCGAGAGAAATAGAAAATATGCCGGACCGCCAAGTTTACACTGCTACCCAATAGATGGCGCCAGTGCGTCCTCTCGTTGTAAGAGGGTTTAAGGAACCCAGTTTTAAGAGGTCGCAAGAATGTGAACGGGCCTTTAGAGAAGGCATAGTATAGGTCCTAGATGTCAATTAAAAAAAAGTGAAAGCCGTTTACAACTCCCGGTAACGCCGAATTAGAGCGCAGCTCTTGAGGAGGAGGAGGGAAGGGTACTGAGGGGGGGGGGGTCATGTGACCTCGGGGAGGGGGGGGGACACGTGACCTCAACGGGGGGGGGTCACGTGACCCCCTCCCCGAGGTCATCGAAGGTACCAGAGGTCTTCCCGAGGTCCTCCCGAAGGAACCCGAGGGAGGACCTCGGGAGGACCTCGGGAGGACCTCGGGGAGGGGGGGGGGGAGTCACGTGACCTCGGGGAGGGAGGGGGCACGTGACCTCGGGGGGGGGGGGGGGTCACGTGACCCCCTCTCTCTCCCCGAGGTCACCGAAGGTACCCGAGGTCCTCCCGAAGGAGCCTGAGGTCCTCCCGAGGTCCTCCCGAGCTCCTCCCGAAGGAACCCGAGGTCCTCCCGAGGTCCTCGGGGGGGGGGGTCTCGCGGTGACGCCGACGCCGCTCAAGCCGGAAACGGGCGCCTAAGAGCTGCGCTCTAAAAGGTCTGGTATTGTAGGGAACGGATGACTTCATTCGAGTTTATTTAACCAAATATAGATCATCAGCTGTTAAACAATTAAGTTTATCTTTGCCCCTTTTTTCGAAAGTTTCCGAAAGGTGCCTCTTTCGAAAACCATCACTCTCAAGGGACAGACAACTGTGTTTTTGAAAAATATTTCTAGGCTAAGGTTCTTGCTTTTCTCGACATGGTAGTAAAGAGTCTTTATATCTATCTCCTGAAAAATCAAGCTCCTGTGTTCTGAGTGTTTGAGTTATCTTGTGCGCTGTTACCTAAAATGAAAAAGGGCCAATTCGCTTAGGCCTCCACCCTATAGACGGTTTTTCAATAGGGCTGCATCTCCGAAGAACTCTTGCAATAAGTGCTGCCGTTAACGCTGTACCTTTCCGTGTTTGACAGGCCTCATCGCCATGCCGAGTGCTTGCGGAGGTACCTTAATCGGAGGATACGTCATCGAGAAATTCGATCTTGTTTGCTCCAACATCATCCGGATGTGTCTCTTCTCCGCCATGTTCACCTGGATATCGATGGCATTTATTCTGCTGCACTGCACCAACGTGCCGTTCGCGGGTATTTCGAATGTGTAAGTACTTATAGATAGGGAAGTAAGGAAGCGACCAACGGGTGTATCAATCAAAATTTGTTTCAGTGCAACTGGCAGTATAATGATATTTATTTATATATTTATTTGTTTGATGGTTTGTTTTCATAACTTCATATGCCAAGCATTTTAGAGAGGAGTAGCGTTGAAAATAGACGAAAAAAAAAGCAAATTCGGCCAAGCATGCAAACGCAACAAATTCATAAAATGACGAGTATGTGATCAAACAAATATTTTCCAAAGACAAAAAATAAATATCAATTATAAGCACCGATGGCAAATATTTGCAATAAAAGTGAACACTGAATGCGGGAGAAGAAAATAATTAGATACAAAGAAAACATCTGTGGGAAGGTGGTACCAGCCGTTCGCTTTATGCGGGAAATCAAAAGGGGGAAGGGGGAACTAAATGTGCTTTAATTATTTTTCCCAATTTACCTTGATCACACCGATATAGTCAAATACAAAAATGTGTGTGTTTTGCTCGCTTCCCATTTTCGCGTGGCTATTTCGAACCTTCACCGTGACGTCACATCATAGGGTATACTCATGATACGGCCACGCGGTTACCCACAAGCTTCTTGCTAATTTCTTAGGAAAGCGTACTGCCTTCGAAATCTTTTCCTTGGTAGAACGCTTACACAGATTCGGCGTTAAAAGAAGTTTGGGTGCCAAAACCGAGTGATAAGTCGACATATTACTTTGTAAAAATTGATGATGTTAAATTCTGTAGTACACGTAAGGAAGAACCAGTCTTGTACGTGGGTAAAAACAGTATATGGGCTAACGATATTTGAACAATGTTATGCAAACAGTGCGGTTATATATGCAAAACGAAGCGCCATCTTGTGTACTTACAATAAATTATCAAGTTTCCGCCTATTAAAGGGTTCTTATACCTATAGTTTCACCCGAAAGACATAGCTCTCGGAGAAGTGGGAGTCATAGATCTAAAATATGATTACGTACAACCAATCCCAACCCCTCACAAAGCGTCTCCAATAAAGACCGTTTACTCACCTTGATGGCACATCCCACTGCTTTGGTGGGACATCAAGGTAAGTGCTTTGGTGGGCCTTCCGTGCATTTCCCGCTAGGAAAGGCCCTCCAAGATCTCGTCATCGCTAGAATCTAGCAGGTTATCCTCTGAGATGACTCCCTGATAACTGTTCAACGTGCGATGTGGGGTGACAGATACTTTGTAGTCAGATATCTTGTTTAAATCTAAGAGAACCACACTCTGTGATCCGTTTTCCGCCTCAACGAGCAGGTCACCGGATGCTATAATTCCTTGGCCTTAAAGTTTTGACCAATTATATTTTCTGAAGTCTTTAGAATAAGAAAGGGTGAAAGCTCGGCAAGTGGTTTTTCATTTTATTCTGAGTGTATTACCAGAAAGCGGCTGAAGCTATTATGGGTTGTAGCTGACTTGTCTTTGGTGAATACTTCGGTCCGGACCCTTTTCAAGGCCCAATCAAGTTTTCTAGTTAGCTTGGAACCCACAAAAGATGGGGAGAAATTCAGTGTCTGTGGTGCGCCACCCACCATCGAGCCCAACCTCATAGCAAAAAGGGGCATTGCTGAGAATGCTAATCTACCAGCGCTTGCCCAAACACTATACCCAAGTGTGGTTCTTGATAAGGAAATCTATTGCCACCCAAGGTTGTCCCTTGCCACCAAAGAAAGTGAAAAGTGAAAAAAAAAAAGAAAAGAGAAGGAGAGTTAAAGGTAAGGGGGACAGTAGAAGAAGAGACGACTGACTGAATGATCCTGGCCGGGCCATACCAGGACACCCGTCTATGGGAAGCAGAGGCCAAAAGTTGTGTTGCCACGTCCGGGGGGCCCCGAAGGGTCCAAACCTATCCCGGGCTCAGCTCAACCATCAGGGTTCTCTTTTCCCCGTACGCTGGCATGCCATGCACAGCCAGGCGTGGGTGGGTATACCCACATGGCTCGGGGTCCGTGGTGACGCCACTCAGCAAACACGTACTAACGCAGGTGGCCCCTGCGGAGAGCTAAGGAAAAAGATGGCGCGAGCTTATTAAGACGTGTACTTTTCCAACAAACGGGTAGTGACACCTGTTCGTTTGCTGACTCCCGAATAAACTCTCTAAGGAAAGGCAGAGATGCCCACCGCGAGCGGCACCGGCTATTCTCGCTTCGCGTCTTTTCCGACTACAAGAATCACCTTCACTTACCAAGGCCAAAGCTATGGCACGAAACATTTTGGGTCCTCGGCAAGGCATATGGGATTAACTATTTATTTCTGTCGTTCGTTGTCCATGATGGTCGAAACTTACGGTTGGACCTTGCTTGACGAAAGAGCAAGAAAGCTGGAGATCTGCGTCTTCCCTTTTCTCGTGTTTTAAAATGTGTTGACCTCACTGGTGACGTGCCCTTCGTATTGTAGCCTAATATCCATTCACCCCCAAGATGACAGTTCAGTGGAAGCTACCTGCTCGTTAGACCAGTCACACGTGTATCTTTCGCCCCATAACCACGCTCTCGTTCATACCCACGCGATGGGAAGGGGTCAGGCAATGAAAAAAAGGTATTAACACAAACTACAGCGCACTAAAGCAAAAGTACACTCACACCGTACACTCACTCCTTACACACGAAAAAGAAATGAAAAGTTCAAACGAACCGCGCTGACTGACAACTCGTTTTATATACTTTGTCTTCTTCTAGGTCTGGAACTACCGAATTTCCTCAATCACGCGCACTGATTTCCTAAACGCCAACAAGATTTTTTTAAAATTTTTCTGCCAGGTTTAAAGATAGTTTACTAATACAGTTTTTATAATTCCTAACAATAAGTTTTGCTTCAAGAATTTCTCTAGTTAATTAATTACTGTGCCTACCTGAAATTGTACAACATGACAGGTGAATCTCGCACCCACAATCACGGCAGTGTATTCCCCAGGCGGCCAGAGTTAGCTCTGGTGCTATTGTTTTTGTATTCACGGAGCCTATCATTAAGGCATCGTCCAGTCTTAGCGATGCCTTAATGATAGGCTCCGTGAATCGGATTCTTTTGAAAAATACCATTTATCAGCGCATTTCGTGCATTTGCCTTCAGATCTATCATGTGAGCGCAAGATCTTTTTTGGCATACCCCCGCGACCCGGTGTTTCACACTGCCAATCAACGAACAAGGAAGCACGTTTCCGCAGATCGGCTCAACAGCCGGCGTATTTTCGAGTATTATACTCCTCTGTCAGTCTGAAGCTGTAATGTGACATTTAAAGAATGTGAAATTTATGTGTGTGTGTGACATTTATGTGTTCTATTCATGATAATAAGAAGAAATTTAATTACGGACTGAAGATTTGACAACACAAATAACGGCCAATCACGTTAAATTACACACCCCAAATAAATGCACACCCAAATTTTCTGAAAGATGCTCAGCAATTGTTTTCCGGCGTTTCTATCCTCGATAGGCACGTGTATCAGTTATTTCTAATTTTGATGCTGATTTAAATAACTGTGTATATATAACTTCTCGAACATACTATAAGTCTGCCACTGCCTCTTTTATGTGATGAACAAAAATTTTATGTGTTTGTGGGCTGGACAAAAACAAAGTACAAAGGAGCGCGTGGCGGGACTATAAAGATTACGCACGCAGACCGTCAGAAAGTGACCAACAAAATAGCTGACATCTCGAGTAGAGTACGAAATACTACTTTGTTATATTTAACAAAAAATTATCAGTTAGCGAGGGTGTTGATCATTTGAAAATTTAATTGACCGGCATCTTGTCAAGAACAAATCTCAACAGTCAAGTTATGCCAGTTTATCCTGTACAAGAAAATGCCCTGTCGGGTACGCGCTAGGCCAGATTCGATCTGAATACGAAGGTGCGTATAGATTAGAGTGAACAATTTCGATCGCTGTTTTCTGCGTGATTCTTCACCTGCATCGCGGTGCTGAGTGTATCCGATGTTGGTTAGGAAAACAAGCGTTGTGATTGCCGCTCAGGGTTTCTGTAAAAAAGTAGACCGAAAGAGATTGTCCCGAATCATTCGTGACATTTTGAATGTATTATCGCTTAGGGCAGTTGGGTCGTCATGATATATGTTGTGAAACGTATTTCGCAAACTATATTTCACAATATATATTGCGTCGAGGTGCCCATTCCATGATATTAAGCACCTTAATTAGTTGCTTAGATTAAGAGCACAACTGCAATTTAGTTTGTAATGCTGCGATGCCAAATGGTACCAATCATGGGCATTTTACGCGACCTACAAACTTCGTAACCACCTTTCGATTTAGATAAAACGTTTCATATGTTAATCTAGATTTTTATTTTTTACTGTTTCATCTAAATTAAATTACGCAATCTTTTATTTTTGGCAACTGAAGATAAAAGTGGATTGTACGAACGATAAAAAAAAAAAATGAAAGACTTTTTGCAATTCTCTGTAATGCTGAATAAGAGCGCAGCTCTTGAGGAGTAGGAGGGGAGGGTACGGAGAGGAGGGTATGCCCCTCCTCCGCCGTACCTTCTCCTCATATCCCCTTCTTCCCCTATCCTCCTCCTCCTCTCATTCTTCTCCCCTCCTCCTCCCCCTCCTTCTTCCCCTCCCTCCCTCCTCCCTCGTTAAGTCACTCGTGAAGGCCTCGTGAAGGTCGTGACCTTCACGAGTGACCTTCGTGACGTCACTCGTGACGTCATTCGTAACCCTAGTGACCCTCGTGACGTCACACGTGACTTCACGTGTGACGTCATTATGGGAAGCGTCCCATAATACAACGCGCGGTTACGCCGACGCCGACGGCGAAGGCGACGCCGCTCAAACCGGAAACGGGCTCCCAAGAGCTGCGATCTAAAACTATATAGTTACTCGCTTCATGGCAAAAATAGTGTCTATTGCCAAAACAACGCCGAAAATAGATTCTCAGTTTAGCGGTTCAAACCGGTTTGAATCGTTATTTTTGCTCTTGGAACCGAACCGAGAGCCGTGAATCCGAACATGAACCGAACCCGAACCGAACCGATAAAAATTTCGGTTCGACACTATGCCTGCTGGTGATCGGAACTCTCTAACCACTGTTCTTGCCGCTTTCAGTAGGAGTAGCACGGATGGCGGAGACGTCGAGCCGCTTCGCGCGATAGAAGCGCTTCGCAAGGCAATAAAACGCACTCAAACAAATAAAAAACTGACCCATCGTAGTCCTGAGGTGCACATGTTAATCTTGTCAATATTTGCCATAAAAAAAAATGGTTTATAAATTGCAGAGCGCGGTTCACCGTTTGCAGTTCACGGTTGCGGGTGTTGGAAATTGAGGATACCGTCCCCACCATCTGCCAGTCCCTACCGTCCTGTGGCATAAATTCAAGCGGCCCCATTTTTTTTTTTTTTTTTTGCGTGTGTGTTCGTGTGAGCGTTTCACGGGGTGGAATCTGTTTACCTCAAAGCTGAGAGTAAGATGAAAGCTAAGGTGCTCGGTGGACCAATCGTACGCAAATCTTTAATCACGTGGTCACGCTCCCTCACGTAACCACGCGCAGAGAGCAAGGGCAGGTCTTGAAAGGGAGGCGATTGCTTGGTCCGTCCGGCACTGAGAGTTTAGAGGGAGACGCCAAGTCCTCCCTCACGAAATGTGGTGTTGTGTGTGGGGTGAGTGGGGAAAAGGGGAGAGGAACTGTTCCGGGGGAGAGATGGGGTTCTCGCGCAAGGTCCTTCCTGTTTGGCCGAGCGACCCTCGTAAGCAAAACGTTCCCACGCCGTCCTCGCACCCCCTTTTTCCTCTATTCTTCCCTCTCCCGAATTCTTTGCTCTGCTTCCGCTCCTATTTGAAATCCGGGTTTTCGAAAAACAAACTGGCAGAGATTGCTGAAAGCCTCGTGTTCAAATATAAAATACACACGATGAATCAAATGTCCCCCAAAGAAAAAATAAACAGTGGCGGTATTGCTCTATATCTTCATACATGTGCCCACAATCTCAAGAAGATGGCCGGCCACTTCGGCGTTTCCGTGGTA
This sequence comes from Ixodes persulcatus, assembly GCA_013358835.2. Taxonomy (NCBI): domain Eukaryota; kingdom Metazoa; phylum Arthropoda; class Arachnida; order Ixodida; family Ixodidae; genus Ixodes; species Ixodes persulcatus. Next base: position 115,599 of record JABSTQ010005112.1, read on the forward strand.
TTCATAGCACCATTGACGCTATTCAGCTTGTAATCAAAAGTAATCGAGAATAAGTGCAAGGAAAGCATGTGCAGAAAAAGCATGCAAACAAACATGTGGAATGCGCCAGATTGGTAGACTGCGAAATACCAACGACATGTGGGCAATCGTACATAAGACAGGCAAGCAGATGCGATAATGAAAGGGCGCGAGAGAATAAACTTTTTCGCCGTCCACTGTGATTGGTGTCCGTGTGCTTCTGTACAAGATAAAACATATATTTCGCATAAAACAAAAAGGGAAATTTCTGAGGCGTTAAAATCAAGGTAGAGTGGGATGACGGCTGCATTAGTGCGTTGTCACTCGTTTTATCAGACAAAGAATTCATTTCGATTGGGGTGTGCACGTATGTTCCTGTTTTCATCACTTCATTGTCATGCTTCATTCTTTGTTCTCGTTTACATTATTTTACAATTCGTATTTCTACATTTTCCTTAAAAATGTAGAAATAAATAAACGCGAAGGGACAGATTTCTCTTTCGTGTGGATACCCCATTATGGGGTATCCACACGAAGGAGAAATCCGCCACTTTCCTCCGCGGAGCGCGCATCACGTGAGACATACGTCATTCCTTTTTGACGTCTCGCGGTGCCGTTCTCCTCCGTGGCGGAGGCGCGGAGGCTTCGTACTGCTAACACGAAAGCTCCGAAGGCGGGTGGCGGAGCCGAGGACGGAGTTTCCCGGGTTGTTGACGTCACGACATCCGTCCGCGGAGTTCTCCTTCGTGTGGATACCCCTTCGAAGCTCATCGATCATGGCGCAACTGACACAAGACTCCGCCTGAGCCACACCAACCACCGCCGAACGACGGCTTACCACCCGCAGACCAACGGGCTGACGGAGCGACTAAACAAGACCATCGCCGACATGATCTCGATGTACGTGCACGTGGAGCACAAGACGTGGGATGAGGTGTTGCCCTACGTCACGTTTGCGTACAACAGGTAGTTGAAGATCCCACTGGGATGGCACCTTTCAGCTAGTGCATGGTAGGAAGGTGACGACGATCCTCGACGCCATGCTGCCCCACGACCCGACGGAGGACGGCACCGACGACGCCCAGCTGGTCACCCAAAGGCAGAAGACGTACGCCAGCTAGCCCGCCTTCGCATAAAGGACCAACAACTTGTCGACGCTGGCCGGTACAACCTTCGTCGCCGTGACGTGGAGTTCCAGCCCAGAGACGGTGTGGGTGTAGACGCCCATTCGCCGCCACGGCCTCAGCAAGAAACTATTAAAACGCTACTTTGGACCTTACAACGTCATTCGTCGTTTTGGGACTTGAACTATAAGGTGCTCCCCGGCGGAACCCGAACATCAAGACACCGCCAGCCACGACTCGAAGTCGTCCACGTAGTTCGACTCAAGCCGTTCTACGTGCGTTAGGATTGTGACGCTGCATGTTTATTTCGTCTCCCCGTAAATTTCATAGCCATTTTTTTTCCTTTCACGTTGCATGGGGAAAATGCGATATTAAAGGGGGTGGGGGGGGGGGGGGTGGATAATGCCGCGCGCAGGGCCGAACAAGCAACGCTCGATCAGAGGATTTTAGAAGACTCGCGTTTATTCTTATTGGGTGCGTAACGTTTACCATTTCGTGTTTCTTGTTCTCGAAAGTGCCTGTTTAATCTCGCCCCGAGCGCGCGACGCTCGAAGCTTCTTTTACGTAAAGTCCCTTGATACTTCTTTTACAAGTAACGACAAGCAATAGAAATGAGAAAGGACATTCCGCTGAAACAAAATGGCGGCATTCAGTTCAAACCTCTGCTGTGCGCCGCCATTCGCAACCTTAAACCTGCACTGTCACGCAGTCGGCGCTTTAAAGAATGTCGCTGCTTGTAGGAAGCTCTTATCTAGGGACTTTGACGAATTTTCGAGATAGTCACGCACACTATAGATAAGAAGCTGCGCGGGACCTTGTCGAGTCAGTCTTCGTCTCGCTTGCTGTTACGCCGCCAAATCGCCGCCCGCTTTTCTGCTGCCTCGACGCTCGTTCTTTATGTGGTTTGGCACAAGTTCGCCTATTAAACCTTTGTTTACATTTCACTGTTCGTCCTCTTGTCGCCTTCATTCATAACAATATTGCCTTAGCGGGACACAAATGAATCATTAATCATAACGCGTTATGTAGACAAATAACATGGCATCGCACCCGTCGACAAACATGACACCGCAAAGAAAGTAATTTCTGGATTGTTCTGCACACAAACTGGAAGTCAAAATGTTCTCATAAAATAGGCTTCGTGATACATGCTTGTTATTATTACTCATAAAGGTGATGCACAGTATTGAGGGGCTTTACAATTAATCAATTCAACGTCACGGTTGATTGTTAGTAGGAATGCAGAGGGTATACATACAGAAAGACAAAAAAGGCGCTCACTTTCAGCTTGTGAGTTGTAAGTCAGCACCAATGTTTGTCTTTCTGTTTGTAACCTCAGTTGTCCTGCTACTTTGGACTGTCTTTCCTTATAATAAATAGTAGGGGTGTGCGAATATTGAAATTTTCGATTACGAATCGAATATTAAGAAGGCAAAAAACTGACTTCGAACACCGAGTCTAATATCGAGTATGTGTCTACTAATAAAAAAATGCAAAACAAGATGTAACAGCAGGTTTTATTACCCTTCTAAAATAAATTAATAAAACTACAATTCACTGGGCTGCAGCAGGCTAAAGATACTTCTAGTAACTCACTCATTACAAATTATCATGCAGGAAAATTAACTGCTCGACTGATGAAAAATGATGAAAATAATCCCTGGAGAAGGGGAACAAGAGGGACAAAGGACAAACACAAATCTCCAAACACAGCTAGGATGACTGGTGCGCGACCGAAAAAATCCGCCTGGTCCGGGTATCGAACCCGGGACCTCTCCATTACAGGTGGAGCGCTCTACCAACTGATTCATAACTGCTCGACCTTTTTCGTGACAACACTTCCGCCAGTAGAAAAAACCCTTTCACTCGGGGCTGATGTAGGGGGGGGGGGGGGGTAAGTACTTTTGGCCGAGTTTGCTTAAATGCAGGAGCTTGAAGCGGCCAATGCACTGCCACCACTCGCAAGGATCCTTACCCCTGTCCAGAAGCTTTTCGTCGAATTATGTAACTTCCCTGTCTGGGGCAGATGCCAACTGAGTTTTCTTGTTCATCACTAGATGGTCAAAAGAGTTCCATACAATGGAAGCCACCAGTGGACACGAAGACGATGCTGGCATGGCATTGTCCCCGCTCGGTTCCACGTCAGCTGTCTGGAGCTCCCTTGTCACAAGGTCTTTCAGTCAGATCATAGGGCCAGACGCCTGATGAACCGTGGCTTTAAAACGAGGGTCTAGAAACATGGCCAGGCTGGCCACTTCATCAAAGTCACACTCCGCAAAGCGAGTCTTGATACATTTGTTTAGATTGTTAGCAAACCCTGAGTTACCTTTGAAACCTTCAAGACAATGCAGTATTTAATAAAATAATTGGAATTTGACGTGACAATGAGGGGTACTTTTCAGAACTTGTGATTACAGTTGCACCAAACAAGGGCTTCAATGCCTACACAAACTCCACTGCATCTCTCCACTCTGCAGAGTTAAAGCGTAGTGTCAAAAGGGGCGAGTTCAAAAGTGATAGCTTCTTGGAGTTGGGAAGAGCCTGGAGAGCATAAGGTACTGACTATTCCATCTTTTGTCAACATCCTGAACAACATGGAGCATGTCTTTGTTCAGCTGCGCCTGCAGATCATCCAGTGGTTTCTGCGCACTAGGGCTATGATTGTAATATTCTATAGTCGATCTCGCCTTCTTGCACAGTTTGTTGATAGCCGGGGTACGCGTCCTCGCATCGCTGATCGACAACTGCACTGTGTGGGCGAGACAGGCTTGCTCGACCTATGACAGCCTTCTGGCAGCCGCTTGGATATTACGGCTGCATGTTGCCCATCACGATGTACTTCACGCAGTCGGTCGGTATCTCCCAGTCGGCGCATAGTTGCTCCAGTGAAGCAGCAATGTTCACTGTTGTGTGACTCTCCGGCATATTTCACGTGTTCAAAGTGAACCTTTTCACCTCGTATTTCACGGTAAAATGACATTGAAGGCTTAAAAAGCCCTCGGTGGCACGCGAGGTCCAGATATCGCTCGAAAAAGAGAGAGTGCTTGTTCCGTCATTAAGTGCCTTTCGCAGCTCGAACCGTACATATATGCTCTTGTGTCGTCGTACAAGCACGGGACGAGCACGCGCGACAATTTTGTCCGAGATGGCAAACTGTAGCCCGAAATGGCTTCTTTCATGAGTGCCTCGAACCCTTTGTCTTCAACAGCGCTGCAAGGCTGGAGATCTTTCTTTGCCACTCTTTGATGAACTGCATTTTCTTCTGTGACAAGGGCTGCTTTCTCTGTTGTAGTATATCATCCAGTGTCGGTTGACTCTTCGACGGCGTGTTCGCTGCGTCCTTTTTGTACTCTTCCATCAACAAAGGGTGCTGTTTCAGATGATTTTGAAGAGTTGTGGTTGTTCCCATCGGCGTTTGAAGAACATTCTCGCACGACTTGCACTGAGCTGTCAACGACGAGTCTTGTGTAGTACCGCCAAAGAAGACCTTTTCTGGCTTACTTTTCCTGCTCGCACGGTGGCTCATCATCCGCAGTTGATGCCATTCTCGGGGAACATGCTCCAGCGAGGACGGCATCAGCCACATCGGTATGAGCCCCGAGAGAGTTGGGCAGCTAGTGTGGTTTACGTTAGGAATGTCGCGAACTTTTGTCGAACCGGATTTTTAGGTCGAACTTTCGGGGTTCAACTGGTTCGAACCGGTCAACGAACCTTCGAACTTTTAACCAGATTCGACCGGTTCGACTTTGTCAACAGTGTGGCCAGACCTTGATACAAGCATTTCTAGGTTTGGATAACTCTTTTATGCAAAGGGTTTATTTTAATTTTATGAACAGTTGCAATTAAAAGAAACTAATTCTAATCACTGAAGAAGTTAATAACTGTATTAACTGAAATAGCCAATCAGTGCTGCCCTTAATTCATCCCTTAGCCATCACCATCACCATCCAGTCCGAAGCCAACTGGCCAGCCTGTCGCACATGCGCAAAGCAGTCGAACCTGAGTCGAACCTTTGTCGAACGTTTCACAAGAAGGTCGAAAAAGTCGAACCTGGTCGAACTCGAAGCACGACCGGTTCGCGACATTCCTAGTTTACGTTTTGGCTGCGCGGGAGTGGCGGGAGTTGTTGTCGATGACGATGCAATATTCTGCTCGCACCTAGCCTTTTTGTTTTTAATTTTCGAACAATTATATTAGGTAACACTCTCGAGATAGGTTTATTTTATTGTATCAATTTATAGAACGCGCAATTACATCACATATTGCTATAAAAGTGCCACACAGTAAAGGGCTTGGTGAAAAAGAAACTGAAACTATTCCTGTCTTGCCGCCATCGGACAGGTCGAAACGAAGCATACCGATAACGCACGCATCATTCGCATTTCTCAGTGAATAAATATATTCATAGGGGAAGGCGTGGCAGGCAGATTATTCGTTACTTGCTCGAATATTCGCAGTTTGCGCGAATATTCGCCATTTTTCCGGTATAGTCGGCCGTTCCCGAATATTCGGGAACTTCCGAAATGCAATTTTCGAATCGAATACGCTTCGAATAAGAAAAATATTCGATTCATATTCGAAATTTTGAATATTCGCACACCCCTAATAAATAGCCAACTCACGCAAGCCTTCATCTTAACAAGTTACAAATGAGTCACTAGAGCAGACCCATCATGCGCTCGTACATGCCAGTCCTCTTTTGCATCCCTGTCAACCGGTTTTGGGGAATGTCTCTTCCCGGTGTTCCGAAACGTTAATAGAAAGAACGAGCTGTTACTTCTACAAGATTTACAATGACGGTTATTTTACTCACCAAGAAACATTTTCCTCAAATAACGGTTCCATACACAGATCCGGTTTGTGCCGTAGATGTCCCATGAACTTATACTCACTGCTGCATTTCTATTTTTTTTTTTTTTTTGCACCGCCAGGGAGGGGACTGAGTCGAGCCTTAAGATGAAGTGCAACGAAAACTGCAACTGCAGCGAGATGCTATACAGCCCCATCTGCGGCGCCGACAACGTCACCTATTTCTCCCCTTGCTTCGCGGGCTGCCGCAAAGACTACGTGGTTCGGGATACGGTGGTATGTACCCATTTGTCTAGCTTCTCGAGAGCCCTCTCTTGGTGTTCAGTTGGTATCACTCGCGAGCCCTTGTAAACTATTGTCATGTCTGATAGGCTGTGACATACTGAAAAAAAAACAGCGCTCAAAAAGACAAGGACAAAAAAAAAAAAAAAACATGCACGAAACACAAGCACGTGTTCCTTTTCTTTGTCTTTTTGTGGTCTGATATGTTCACTATATCATCGCGCCAATTCTCCCAGCTTACAACACTTCGTCGCTAGACTGTGAGGCATGCCGAGCCCATTGTGTACCTCTGAAATTGCTCTTTGTCTCTGCACAATTGCCTTAAAGAGGTAACCGTGCGTCGAATATTGTTATGCAGCACTGAGAATCGACCAACATTCATCAACACCAGATACCCGGTGATTTTACAACCGCTGTACCAGAGGAATAAGAATTGAATAAAAAATGAACAGACTGATCATTGACCACGGACACTCATAACGCTGGCCCCTGCTAGCTTTGAAAGCTTTCTGGTCTCGTATCTTAGCAAGCTGGCGATAGCCATATCTTCACCGGGAAGCTACTCGACACAGACGCAGTGCTGCTTTCTTCCCAATCGCGTGTTATTTTACATGAAAACGCAATGGTTGTCTTGATATTGTTACAGTGATAATGAAAATGATTTACTATTCAGTGAAGGGAATAAGAAATACAGATATGGTGGTTAGTCCTTCAGAGTGTGCACCGCTGGCATCGTCCTCTTTTTCCACCGTCGGCATAGTCTTGCCGCATCTTCTTCTTCGTCACATTATCCCCCTCCGGACGAAAACGGCGTCTCGCCGTTAGCTGGAACTATGTACGGTTTGAGTCGCACAACGTGGACGGTGTCGGCTTGAGTGCGGCGTGTATTGCGAGAGAGTTGTAAAGTTTCCACCACATAGGTAACGTCACTCGCTCGTGCGACGACGCGATAGGGGCCGGTGTAGCGCGGAAACATTTTCTGAGCGAGACCAACACGTCGTTGAGGCGTCCATACCAGAACAAGGTCGCCCGACAAATAGGAAACTCCAGTATGTAGGTGGTCGTAGTGGGCACACTGTCGTTGCTGCGAATCGAGTGTTCGAAGCCGTGCTAGTTGACGTGCCTCTTCGGCGCGGCATATGGCTTCGGAGGTGTGATCTGTAAGTGGAGCGTTGGTTTGCAGTGGAAGAAGGGTGTCAATCATAAGGTTGGGCTCGCGGTAGAATAGTAGATAAAATGGCGAAAAACCGGTTGTGTCGTGACGGGAGGAGTTGTACGCAAATGTAACATAAGGAAGAACTGTGTCCCAGTTGCGATGATCAGCTGAGATATACATTGACAGCCTATCAGAAAGTGTCCGGTTGAGGCGTTCCACCAGCCCGTTCGTCTGTGGGTGGTAGGCCGTCGTTTTTCGGTGGACGATGGCACATAGCTGTAGAATTTCGGCGACGAGTTGTGACACAAAAGGGCGCCCACGGTCGGACAGAAGTTCTAGAGGTGCACCGTGCTTGAGAATCAGGTCTTCTAAAATAAATTGCGCAACATCTACCGCTGTACTAGTTAAAAGCGGCCTTGTTATGGCGTAGCGTGTTGCGTAATCAACGGCCACGGCGATCCAGCGGTTTCCAGTGGAGGAGGACGGAAACGGACCAAGAAGGTCCACTCCTACGCGGTCAAATGGGCAGACCGTGGGACGGAGGGGCTGCAGGAGACCAGCGGGCCGGGATTGTGGGGTCTTGCGGCGCTGGCAGGGATCGCAGTAGAAGCGATGCTTGACACTTGCGTAGGTGCGAATGACACCCAAATGACCGGCGGTTGGGGCGTCGTGCAATTCGTCTGGGACTGTATGTTGAAGGTGTTTGGGGATGACCAAAAGTAAAGACGGACCATGTTGTCGAAAATTGTGTCGGTAAAGAATGCCATTGTGAACCGTGTAAAGCCTAGAGGAGGGTTGAGTCGAATCTGAAGTGACTTTGTCAATGATGGTCTGTAGAGCTGTGTCACGACGCTTCTCTTCTGCGATGTTCATAAAAGTTGAAATATGAAGTACGGGTAGGTCGGTATCGTCGGCTGTTTGGTCAATAGGGTCGACAGGGTGTCGAGACAAGCAGTCGGCATCCTGGTGGAGTCTTCCAGATTTGTATATGACTTTAAAATCGTACTCCTGAAGATGGAGAGCCCAGCGTCCAAGTCGGCCGATTGGGTCTCTTAATGAGGAAAGCCAGCAAAGGGCGTGGTGGTCTGTAATAACAGAAAAATTTCTGCCAAATAAGTAAGGACGAAATTTCGTAATGGACCATACAACAGCTAGACACTCCCGTTCGGTTATCGTGTAGTTTTGCTCGGCTGGGGAAAGCGTACGACTGGCGTAGGCTATTACACATTCCTCTCCAGATTGGTGTTGAGCTAGAATAGCGCCAATTCCATGACCGCTGGCGTCCGTGCGCAATTCAGTAGGTGCAGAGTCGTCAAAATGTCCTAAAACAGGATTAGATGTTAAGGCTTCCTTCAAACGAGTGAAAGCAGCTTCTTGTTCCGGTTGCCAAGAGAAGGGCTGGTTTTTCTTTAGGAGGTTTGTCAGGGGACGAGCAATTTGAGCGAATTGGTGAATAAAGCGTCGAAAGTAGGAGCAGAGCCCAAGAAAACTCCGGACATCTTTTGGTGATTCAGGTGTCGGAAATTGTTGGACGGCTTTTTTCTTGTCAGGGTCTGGTTGAACTCCATGCATGTCAACCACGTGACCTAAAACCTTTATCTGGGAGCTGCCGAATTGAAACTTTGAGGAATTTAGTTGGAGACCTGCTTCTTTGAAGAGGTTCAAGACTTGATCCAAGCGTGCAAGATGGGATGAGAACGAGCTGTAAAATATAATAACGTCGTCCAAGTAGCACAGGCAGGTTGTCCACCGTAAACCTTTTAAAAGGCGGTCCATCATTCGCTCAAAAGTAGCGGGGGCATTACACAGACCGTACGGCATAACTTTAAATTCATAGAGGCCGTCTGGAGTAATGAAAGCAGTCTTCTCCCTGTCGTTGTCGTCCACACTAATTTGCCAATACCCTTGACCGAAGGTCCGATAGAAGAAAAGTACTTGGCACCGTGTAGACAGTCTAGGGTGTCATCGATGCGAGGCAATGGGTACACATCCTTCTTTGTTATCTTGTTCAGCCTACGGTAATCGACGCAAAAACGCCAGGACCCATCTTTCTTTTTAACCAAAACCACAGGAGAGGACCATGGGCTAGAAGAGGGCTGTATGATGTCTTGCGAAAGCATTTTGTCCACCTCGGTTTGTATTATGCGACGTTCGCTTACCGAAACTCGATAAGGTCTGTGGTGTAAAGGTGGGTGGGTCCCTGGTGTCAATGTGGTGTTTGGTGGTGGATAATCGGCCAAGAGGATGGGCTGGCAAGTCCGAAGATTTCGTGATATTCGGAGAAGGCTCTGTAGCTGTTGTTTTTGCGTCCCCGTCTAACGCAGAATCAATCATGTTGGCCAGTTGAACGAGATCAGAGGTCAACGGCGGACTTGCATTTGGAGTTGGTCGGTCGTTATCGTAAACCGATAGTGTTTCTTCAGACACGGCGATGGACGGCTAGAGAAGTTCTCTGGGTAGTAGTTGTGGGCTATATGCCAGAGAGTGTCATCCCGAGAGGGAAGTGGGCTATCATGCTTCCCGATAAAATGTCCTGATAGAATGTGCAATACGAAGCTTAGTGGCTTGGTGAA